>JAVTVY010043617.1:0-21534 GCA_036873755.1 Hanleya hanleyi | reverse complement strand
GTCGTCCCAAACTTGGTAAACCAACACCATTGGTCATCTACTGGCTAACCAACTACACTCGTCGGCCCAAACTTGGTCAACCAACACCATTGGTCATCTATTGGCTAACCAACAACTTTGGTCGACCCATACATTGGTAACCCAATACCATTGGTCATCTATTGGCTAACCAACTATACTGGTCGTCCCAAACTTGGTAAACCAACATCATTGGTCATCCATTGGCTACCCAACTACACTGGTCGTCCCTAACTTGGTAAACCAACACCATTGGTCATCTATTGGCTAACCAACTACACTGGTCGTCCCAAACTTGGTAAACCAACACAATTGGACATCTATTGACTAACCAACTACACTGGTCGTCTCAAACTTGGTAAACCAACACCATTGGTCATCTATTGGCAAACCAACTACACTGGTCGTCCCAAACTTGGTAAACCAACACAATTGGTTATCTATTGACTAACCAACTACACTGGTCGTCTCAAACTTGGTAAACCAACACTATTGGTCATCTACTGGCTAACCAACTACACTGGTCGTTCCAAACTTGATAAACAAACACCATTGGTCATCTATTGGCTAATCAACTACACTGGTCGCCCCAAACTTGGTAAACCAACACCATTGGTCATCTATTGGCTAACCAACTACACTGATCGTCCCAAACTTGGTAAACTAACATCATTGGTCATCTATTGGATAATCAACTACACTGGTCGTCCCAAACTTGGTAAATCAACAACATTGGTCATCTGTTGGCTAACCACATCATTGGTCATCTGTTGGCTAACCAACTACACTGGTCGTCCCTAACTTGGTAAACCAACACCATTGGTCATCTATTGGCTAACCAACTACACTGGTCGTCCCAAAATTGGTAAGTCAACACCATTGGTCATCTGTTGGCTAACCACACCATTGGTCATCTGTTGGCTAACCAACTACACTGGTCGTCCCTAACTTGGTAAACCAACACCACTGGTCATCTATTGGCTAGTCAACTACACTGGTCGTCCCAAACTTGGTAAACCAACACCATTGGGCATCTATTGGCTAACCCACGACACTGGTCAACTATATGGATAATATAACAACCAAATATCAACCAAACTAAACATTGTATTTGAATGAATAAAACTGTGTTTATTGTAGTTGAAAATCAGTATCAACTTGATTTATGGTCCATAGGCTCCATAACCATAGTCATCCGTAACTGCTCAACCACGAATCCTTGACTCGTGACTGTGGACAGCCGACTACTTACCGACCGACCACGCTACAGTATTATATGTATTCCTGACGATGGCATAATCACAGCCGAAATACATAAAATTATATGAAAATAACTTTTATTTCCAGAGTTGTAGATAGATAAACACCCACACAACAAAAAAACTTATAGTCTGTTGTGCTTGGAACTTGTTCATTGAATTATCTTGACAACTAACAATTTTCAAATTCTTTTGGGTATATTCAATTGATGTATTATATGTATTCCTGACGATGGCATATTCGCAGCCGAAATATAGAATATTATATCACAATAACTTCCATTTCCGGAGTTATAGTAACAAATAAAAAGCTGCTAATCCGTTGGGTTTGAAAAAAATATTCAATGAATCGCCTTGGCACCTAACATTTTTTAAATTCTATGGATATATTACATTGATGTATTATATGTATCCCTGACGACGGCATGATCACAACCGAAATATATAATATTTAAGGGTTCACAACCTACATAGAGGTATTTGTTGTGTAATAATTTAGCGCTGGGACGTCTTTCATCCCGAGTCAAAACCCCGAGATTGCGCAGCAATCGAGGGGTTTTGACGAGGGATGAAAGACGTCCCAGCGCTAAATTATTACACAACAAATGCCGATACGAAGGTTTTGAATCCAATTCTAACCAGGAGATATATTTGAATGTAGAAATAATCAACAAATGCGCAAAACTGATTCTCTCTGAGCGCGGCTGGTACATTTTACCCCCGCCGCAAATACAGCAGTGTTGCCTGGCTTGCCATAAAAATATATCGTGCAAAACAACTCAGTGATTCTTTCAGTGCAGAGAAATAAAATAATTTATTGATTTTTTTATACATATTTCTTGCCCAAGATTAACCACAGAAATATAAGAACTAATGAGCTGGAGGTGGTATTCCCCAGCGTGTATAGAAGTTGACCTACATGTCACGTGCTTGCCATGGATACAGTACCGGGACAGTGACATTTCCAACACGAACAGGCTCGCGTTTGTCTGCATTTGTGGGCGAAGGGCCAAGAAGAACGAAGTTATATTATATATTTTTTCTCATACAGACAAGCGGGCAGTTTAGGGCTGGAAATGGAATGGTTCAGATATCGAGTGCCTTTGCGCTCATTCAGTGTATCACAGAAAGAATGTTACTGTGTTATTGCGGGGGGAGGTAAACGCACTCTCCCTCAACCGTGATGAGCTGTTTCACGAGGCAGTATTTTGTATTCTTGCAAAACCTGTTGCTATGTGAAAGTTTACCCTATTTACAACATGTATTTGCACACGACACGCACAACATGGTGGTGGAAAAGAGGGTGGCATGATAATCACTGAGACAAGGCCGAGTGGGTTATCCTTCCACCTTTCACGAGAACAAATATTTATGCTATTCAAACTCAACAGTGCAATATTCTATTTATTATTTATATAACATTATTTTTCTTATCAATTTTGTAATATTAGACACCGTGGGCTGTCTTTTGAAGTAATTTTCTAACACAAATTAGGTCGGATTTTATTTTGTTTATGCCGCGGAGAAATACAAAGACATTAGCCAATGGGAATGGAAGAGTCCCGTCTTAAGTCACGTGCAACTGTCAATCAAGCGGTTGAGTCGAAAGATCGCGATCGAAGCGAGAAGAAAAAATCTTCTTGAATTTAGAAGAGTTTACAGACTTTCAGTTTACCCGACAGTGAAAGGAAGGCAAGTTCTCACGAAGGACAGTGACACGTGGGCCTGTTGATAGCTGTCTACATCTTGGTTCAGTTGAATTGCCTGAAGTGAAACCGGAAGAACGGGCAACAGAAACACAACACTGCTGACTCGACTCGCGACTGTGCCGAACACGCATGGTCGGATAAACACGACAAACTGCAACTTCAAGCTCTCCGTCTGGGTAACTGTATGTGGAAACCGCTATGCAGCATATGAGAAATCAACTTTAGAGCTATCCCCTTTTAGCTTGTTTGTATATCTTTGGGCTCGAACGTAACTGAAGCGTTTTCCTACTGAACATGCAGAAAGCCAGCCCATCGCAGTTTGCGGGTTTCACGCTTTTCTGCATCATCTTTGCGAAAGTCTATAAGGACCCAAGGTGGTTAGTAACTTTATTTCTACTCATACCAGTATTAATTGTGCATTCTTGGTTGACGAAACAACTGTTGTTTTATGTCGAAGGAGCCTAAAAGTTCACTTACTGCGAAAGTCTAAAAATAGACGGGACATCACGATATCAGGTCATATCGTTCAAGGCCAAATCGTCCAAGACCATTGGAAAAAACTTCGCCCAAATATTGAGACAGATCGACCGACGATTGAGGCCGATCACTCAAAGTATTTTATAGATCGTACCAGCGCTGCATGGATATGTTAGCTAACACTTAAATAAAAGATATATTGAATTTTATATGAAATGATCTGTATATATATTCATTCCATGACGAAGTTTTGAAGGGTTATGAATTGTTGGCAAGCATTCTCGGAATGAAAGTACCGTAGTGAAAGAAGTAGTTCCGGCAACGTCACTGTCAGGTCAGAGTTCACATGTACTCAGCAGTTAGATAACAGAAGTGTTATCTAACTGCAAAAGTGTTATCTAACTGCAATGAAAATATCACTTTTAGGAGTGAAGAAAATATAAGGATTTCACTGTTATATAAATAATAAATCACAATATTACTTCCATTTTCGGAGTTACTTTCATCTTAGTTTATGTGAAACTAATCTGTGAGAATAGTGTATAAATTACTGAAAATCGATGGCGTGATTTATTATATAAATTTATGCTAGATAAATACGGAGATATTAATAATTCACTAATGGGGATATGCAGCTCGTATTGAATTGGCATTCCGTTGTTAGCCCAAGTATGTCGAATGCCTCATCAGTTGTAATGGCACTGAAAATAAGCGCTGTCACATATAACCTTTTTACCTTTACCTTTCTACGGCAAAGAGCTATATAGCACCACAAACACTGGAAGTACTCATCTGTTCAATGCATTATTCCATATAAAACTCTGGGACAAAAAGGGACTATGAAGCTAAAAATTTATTCAGTGGTTTCGCTTTCGATAAATCTGATATAGATGACAGGGCCTGTGCAACATCAAACACTGTAAATTGTGTGGTTGTACAATTCTGATGAACCGATATCGATATTGTCAACTTGATGGCGAAACAATTTACGAGATTGTCAGAAATGAAACAGGATATAGTTTTAAAGCGGGAGTGTCCGTGAAGCAATGCAAAATCAACTATGTTAAACTAGCACTATTCGACAGGTTTGGAAACACTTAATAAAAGAAGATGTACGCGACACGCTGGGAGGGGGTATTTAGCGGTATGAGAAAGTCCGCACATTGGGCCATATATGTAATTATGGTGAATTCATAGTCATAATTGAAACTGCAATGACGCCAAACGGCTATATTCAGTATATTCGAGTTCACGGAGAAGGTTGGCACGTACTTTGAGAAAGTGTGAGCTAAATATGACTTCGGATACAAGTCCCGTGAGACACATCGTTGGCTCTTCGAGATCATTTATCACACAAAGTAGACTAAAATACCGTTTAATTATCTTATGTCATGATGAAGATGAATCGAGTGAAATGGTCAAGAAAGATTATATACCTGTGATGAACAAGTCGCTACGTCAATTTACAACCACGTGATTATTTGTCATTTATGATTAAATATATACATTGGCTATGTGAAGCTATCAACCGATTTCCAAATAGAGAAAGCCGTATTCAAGAAATTGAGAGCTAGCTATTATTTCTTAGAATCGAAAAAAGAAGATTCAATATTCAAATTAATTAGTCGAATGCAATGTATTTATACATTTACACTCTCAACCTCAACCACACGCACCCTAGCCTAATAATTCTCACCTGTGATATCATAGATTTGACCCTTTATTCCTTCATCGTTAGGGTATATTTAATATGATCGATATAAGTGTGATTTTCTTTGGGTTTTTGGAGGGGGGGGGGCGGGGGTGCTATAATTGAGGTCACTTTCTTTCTTTCTATTTGTGCATATTGTTATGGGTAAAATATTATCTTTTCAAATTTCTTCGGTATTTATTGAAGAATTTCTACAAATGTCTTTAAGATGTCCATCAGTCAAAGTTTCACACCTCTCGATATCATCATTCCCGAGATATACACTAACTTACGCTTTGAAATCGTCATTATTATTCTCAGATTATCATCTTTGTTTCAAGGTATCCAGGCGTGAAGATATCATACTACCAGTCCCAATTACAAGCGTCTAGTCCGTCATTCATAATCCAGCCGTCGTCCATTAGAGAATATCCGCGTCCATAATCCAAAGACCTATTCCATTTTCCACATAACAGTATTAGCACCAAATTCAAAAAGACAATCATAGTATACATAAACATAGGCTTGTTTCCTGCAAGAGAGAAGCGGTCAATAGTTTTCAATGATGCCGGCAAGATATCATGAGATGTTCAAAATATCGCAATCGTATTTCGCTGATCAGTATTCTTAATCCATAATATTCAGTTATAGAGTCGTCATCTAAAAAAGATGTATCTCAGTCACGCTTTTGATTGTGACTGTTCATATGAGTACCATGGAGGGACTCTGAAGCAGCGCGGGTTCACACGGCCCCTAGCCCTGGTTGTGAATTAGGGACACAAGTTGCTGTAACTGTAGCGCCATAGATCTTGCACGCATGTTCCGTATTTTGTTATCAGCATGCGATATGTATCGCCAAATTTGAGAAACTTGAGTGGAGGCGCTAAGAATAGCCTGTTTTATAAGTTTCGCAACAATGTTTTGTGACGTTGATTAAAATCATCACATTTAAAACAGGATCTAGCAAATGCTACTAGGCGTGATATGTATACGCCATATGCAGGTCACACTGAAATATTACTGTCCAGAAAGGGATAGTTTACGATGTCGAAATTGTAATCATCTCTTTTGTCATAAAGTCGACGGAGAGAATGCCCGCTTCATTTTAGAGATCTAAATATGTGCCTGTAGGGCTATCTGTAGTTTCCTTCAAATCCAGTGAAGGTGGATATATATCCTTCACTGCGTCATTTATATAGCGATTATCCACAGCGAGAAGATCGTCTATATAGCGTTTGGTGAATGAGAAGGAACGGGCTTTGAATGGATCGGTTTTGGAAAGCGCCTGCATATAGTCATATTCATAAGAGAACAGATACAGGTCGGCCAACAGGGGTGCACAATTAGTACCCATTGGAATACCTATATGCTGCTGATATTCAAGATATTGGCAATTTTTGCCTTTTAACATGTCACTTCCCGTTTGGCCATGGTGGCAAAACTTTTTTGTTTCAAGTTATCCAGTAATGAAGATACCATACTACGAGCCCTATTTGCAACCGCAAGATGCTGGAAATTTTCGCCTTATACCATGTCAATTCCGGTTTGGCCATCGTGCCTAAACCCATGGTAGTCAATGCATAACATATGTGGGAATGTAATGACCTAGCTTCGTGAGCCTGGGTCATTGTATTCACGGTCGAATCAAACGAGGTGTAAACAGAGGCATAACAGATATGACCAACCGCTTTATAGAGGCATATAGTACTACTTTGGCATCGGCACAGATTTTAGTAATTAAGCCCGGAAGATAAAATAAAGTCAAATATACAAAGCCAGAAAGTCCTACAAATCACAATATCAAACCCTGTGACTGAATTTCCGCTTACCTCGGGGCTAGGGGCCGTTTTGTTTCACATCTCCATGATGTTCGAATGAACAGGCACAATCAAAGCGTGACTGAAATACATAGTCTGGAAACGGCTTGGCATTCATTTGTATACTGATTAGGATTGTATGTATATAACATCATCATGTCTTGCTGACATCAATAAAAACTGTTAACCGTTTCTCTCTTTTAGGAAACCATTTTGTGTTTCTTTATTTTTATTTTATACATATTTGGAATTGCTACTAACTCATACGAAATAACGCCTTCCGATTATTGACGCGGAAGTTCTTTTTTTTTATGGACGACGGCCGAATATTGAATGTCGGCTCTTACGCTTGCTAGTTAGATTCAGGAAGTTACCATCTTCAGAGTTTAGCCATCTTCGTCATCTTTCCTGTATGGCAAAGTGTCGGCAAGGTTTGTGTAGTTGTTGAACTTTAACCAAACAAATTAATTCTCTGAACATCTCTTTGTAGACTCGCGGGTTTCAAAGTCCGGTAAGGTTCGAAACTTTCGACTGATGTCTGATCACGAACGGCTGCTGCAAGATGTATCACCTGGATAGGTTTTCTGAAACATGAATTCATCACAACGAATTGAGCAATTTAACAGGGTGAACAAATTACTTGCGCACGAATCTAGAAACGATTCAGTTCATTAAGGTTCGACGGTATAGACTTGTTACTTGCTTCGCTTGGTACCGCGCTCTGAGGGGTAATTGGACATTAGACGGAGTAGTTAAAAGAGCGTGAAATAAATGCCGACAGTTTTAATCCATGAGATACAGATATTTTCAAGTACCGTGCTTACTGGCAACAGAGCGTATACTACAGTTAATAAGGCGCACATTATATGGTTACGGTAGGCAATGCAGCGTATAATTCGTTATAACGGATTTAGTAATTCGTGATAACCGATGTTCGGAACTGCTGATTCACATTAATTCATACTTGAACAGAAGAATTGTCATGGATTACTGTATCGCATTTGTATTTTAATGTGGCGCTAATGGGCTGTAGTAGAATATCGCATTAATATTGTATTCCAGAAATACAGCTCCCTATAAACTTGACGAGAGTACGTATGCGTTGTGTAATGAGGACGATGAGTAAATCGAGAAAACAGGCCAGATGATAAAGCTAATCACTCCAGTGAGGGGCTGTAAATTCGTAGAAAGAAAATAAGTTGCTACAATCTACTCTAATTAGCTACGACTTTCCCTGTTTACACTGAAGTCACAGGTGTTACCAGATACTCAGCTCTTTGATCAGCATTGATTCGATCAAGACAGACAGCTGCACAGATTTCCACATACAGGATTTCTTCCGCAGAGAAGAACCTCAAGTTATATGATGTTAAACGTCTTGAACTCGACATTGAACATCCGTTTTGAATTCTCACCAAAAGATTTTCATGCAGTGACCATAATTTATTCATGAGGTATTTTGTCATCCTCTGCAAAGAATCGACACAGATGTTTGGGACACGTTAACCGTAGCTGGTTCAGCAGTATGGTGACAAACGTGGCTGATCGTGGGCTCTTGTGTGCATGTTAAGCTCGCAAGAATATGGAATCCATTATTCTACTACTGCGTCCGGGGTTACAGTCTGTCCAAGGATCGTCGTTGTTCTAATAAAGAAATGTTTGTTATTAGATTATAAGTATACGTAGAAATGGATGGCCTTATAATATCCTGGAACAGAACATGTGTCAACAACAGTGTATCCAAGAACGATTCCCTGGACGACGAGGTGACCCTGGGAATTACTTTATACGCCGTAACGACCAGCTTCATTTGTCTTCTTGGTACCTTTGGGAATATTGTTGTTCTTCTCGCCTTTGTAAAAGAGAAAAAGCTGAGGACAGTCGCCAATGGACTCCTCGGTCATCTTGCGTTCGTGGATATGCTGACATGCTGTTTAGTTTTACCTTGGCACCTAGCGATAACCTCGGGACTGACATCCACCTGGGCGTGCCGCCTCTGGAACCATACATTCGCACTATTACCCAGTCTGTCCCTGCATAACATGTGTCTAGTGAGTATCAACAGATATGCTCTCGTAACTAAACCCGTCAGCGTCTATCAAAAATCGTTCAACAAAAGAATGGTTTTCATCGTGATCACTTTGATTTGGCTTTTCAACATGGCGACATTCGCTGTTGTGTATTTTCTCTCTTCAGATCCTCAACCCGAAAAGATGGATTACTGTGACTCAAGTGCCGACACTGGAATGCTGAAGTATTACATTCTATCATTCTCCAACCTGGTGTCCTTTGTGACAGCTTTTACATTTTACGGCAAACTTATCGCGTTTATCCGCAAAAATTCCATGACATTGAGTGCCGTAAAGCGGGCTGATTCGAAAGCCTCAATGACCCTGTTGGCTCTACTTATCTTGTTTTGCTTGTCATTTGTTGTTTCTCCCATCTTACTGTTCCTCAATCGACTGTACAAAGACCCGAACTTCCGGGGCGACATCCTGACAGAACTAGCCCACTGTGTGCTCTTCGTCAACTATTGTATCAACCCTATATTCTATGGGCTAAAAATTCCCCTTTTCAAACAAGCATACAAAAGATTGCTTTGCCCATGTATATATCCAATGCGGCGTGTGCTACCGGTATCGTCTGTGGTGTTGACTGTCAATAGTTGGAATATTCGCCAGGCAAATCAAAATGAGGCTATAAAAGAGATATGTAGATCGACTGGAGTGACCCAAACAACGCCCGAGTTATAAAAATACGTGTCTCTATAAAGTGTTATTTGCATTAGGAAGAGGTTATTGTTTGCTCGGATTCTTTTATTCGTTGTTTAAGTGGAACTCTTGACGTTATCTCGTAATACAATAAACTTTCTGGCAAACAATGTCCATACCAACCTATAAAGTCACGTGACAGAACTTCGACCTCTCACAACCAATAAATTTCCACTATATGTTGCAGTTTGGTGCAGCGTTTAGAATACACCGAATAGATGTACAAATGTTTAGCCACAGTGGGTAAATCATCATAATGATGACAATACGTGACGTAATTGAGGGATCATTCAAACATTACTGCAGAAGTAGAGGCATGGTTGTCAAATGAAAATGACATCTCCAATTTATGCTCATCCCTCGATGTGTATATCATATCACCCGGAGATTTTTCCAAAGGTGCTATTGGAAATGGAGGAATGCTGCTGAAACCAGCAATTTTGATGTCTATGATGTAACTTATAAGCGGGTCCTCGGTGACGTCACATGATTATCTATAGCGATAGATCCATATTATTAGAGAAGATTCAGCAGCATATCCTACATACTACTACGAATTTAGAAAGAATGTAAATTGAAGAACCTATATCCGTATTTGAAAGGAATAAACTACTTCATGCGGGTGTGCATTGTGATACAAGCACGCATGGTTAATGGAAGGATCTGAGGTAGAAGGGAGGGAGTGGGGAAGGGGGATTGAAGGGAGATCAGCTACTGCCGCTAAAATATGTTTAAATTTTTTTTCCACGGAAGGCATGTAAACTGAACATACCAGTTACACATACGTAATGCATATTTTCCCACCTGGACTCATGGATAGCTTCAGAATGGACATTCAATGCTCATGTGGGCCGGGAACATTTTATGCACTTTAATATATACACGAAGGGGTCAAGAACATGAAATATATATTTCACATGTTAAAAATCACAACACAAAAATATTTTACACATGCCATCTTTGAACGGTCAGTTTTGTCGAATATCATAGAACTTTGTCAGGATAGCTGGGGATCACTCGGGGTACAGTGGCTTGGGTAGCAGTGGGTGTCTTCGTCGATGTTTCATGTTGTTGTGAATAATATTTTTTTCTTCAATAATATAATTATTTCCCACCTTTTCATACACCACAATGACAGTGCATGTCATAAAAATGCTTTCTATACTACCTACATCGATCTACATACCCCTCTCTACTAGATCTGTATCTTTATTGTCAATATAGATACATAGTAGAAGGGGGGTATGTAGGTCTTATAGAACGCATTTCTATAACATCCACTGTCTGATTGTGATGTATGAAAAGGTGGGAATTAATTACATTATTGAAGAAAAAATATTATTCACAACAACATGAAACATCGACGAAGACACCCACTGCTACCCAAGCCACTGTGAGTAGTAGGGAGACCGCACAGAAGGGCCAATTGACCTCAAAAATTTGCATATGACCTCTGTGACGTCACAGCGACAGCCAATCAGAAGCGCGTATTTTGAGATGTGGGTGTGGCTATGTGTGTGCGCATGCGTGAGTTTTGGCGGGAAAGTTTTATGTTAATGAGGTCATTGGGTGCATTGGGACTATTCAAGATGGCGGCTTGTTTTTTCTAGGTTAGGGGTGGTCGGTTTCAAGATGGCGGCCGATTGCACTTGTTTGACCCTTCATTTGCATATTTTCAAGATGGCGGCTTGTTTTTTCTAGGTTAGGGGTGGTCGGATTCAAGATGGCGGCTTGTTTTTGTAGGTCAAGTACACTTGCACTTGTTTCGCTCGTCCTCATTTGCCTATTTTCAAGATGGCGGCCTGTTTTTTCTAGGTTAGGGGTGGTCGGATTCAAGATGGCGGCCTGTTTTTTTTGTAGGTCAAGAAAACTTGTTTGGACTTGTTTGCCCCTTCATTTGCCTATTTTCAAGATGGCGGCCTGTTTTTTCTAGGTTAGGGGTGGTCGGATTCAAGATGGCGGCCTGTTTTTTTGTAGGTCAAGAAAACTTGTTTGGACTTGTTTGCCCCTTCATTTGCATATTTTCAAGATGGCGGCCTGTTTTTTCTAGGTTAGGGGTGGTCGGATTCAAGATGGCGGCCTGTTTTTTTTTGTAGGTCAAGGTCAATTGCACTTGTTTCGCTCGTCCTCATTTGCATATTTTCAAGATGGCGGCTTGTTTTTTCAGCGCGTATTTTGAGATGTGGGTGTGGCTATGTGTGTGCGCATGCGTGAGTTTTGGCGGGAAAGTTTTATGTTAATGAGGTCATTGGGTGCATTGGGACTATTCAAGATGGCGGCTTGTTTTTTCTAGGTTAGGGGTGGTCGGTTTCAAGATGGCGGCCGATTGCACTTGTTTGACCCTTCATTTGCATATTTTCAAGATGGCGGCTTGTTTTTTCTAGGTTAGGGGTGGTCGGATTCAAGATGGCGGCCTGTTTTTGTAGGTCAAGTACACTTGCACTTGTTTCGCGCCTCATTTGCCTATTTTCAAGATGGCGGCCTGTTTTTTCTAGGTTAGGGGTGGTCGGATTCAAGATGGCGGCCTGTTTTTTTTGTAGGTCAAGAAAACTTGTTTGGACTTGTTTGCCCCTTCATTTGCCTATTTTCAAGATGGCGGCCTGTTTTTTCTAGGTTAGGGGTGGTCGGATTCAAGATGGCGGCCTGTTTTTGTAGGTCAAGGTCACTTGCACTTGTTTCGCGCCTCATTTGCCTATTTTCAAGATGGCGGCCTGTTTTTTCTAGGTTAGGGGTGGTCGGATTCAAGATGGCGGCCTGTTTTTTTGTAGGTCAAGGTCAATTGCACTTGTTTCGCTCGTCCTCATTTGCATATTTTCAAGATGGCGGCTTGTTTTTTCTAGGTTAGGGGTGGTCGGATTCAAGATGGCGGTCAATTGCACTTGTTTGACATGGGATGAGACTTATACAATTTTCGGAACTTTTTTTCCTTTTTTAATAGTCAAATAGCTCCAAAAACGTCTATTTCCATTCTTGCGCATGCGCAGAATGGTGATAGTTCAACCCACACCAGTCCATCAGATGGCCCTTCATCTCACCTTCACATTGATACCTCACTCGGCTCCATCGGACCACTAGGGGCGCCCCTAACATCAAAAAGGTTATTTTGCAGTTCGATAGCAAAACCTGGTGTGCGAGGATTATTTTTATTTTGCAGGTAGTGGGTCGAGTGAGGTGTCAAATTGAAGCTGACGTGAAATGTTTCAGATTGATACCTCACTCGACTCCATTGGGCCACTAGGGGCGCCTCTAACTCCAAAAAAAAAGGTGTTTGAAGATTACGCATGCGCAGAATGCTGATAGTTCAACCCACACCCAGTCTATCAGATGCGCCTTCACGTTACCTTCAATTTGATACCTCATTCGACCCGATTGCACCATTAGGGACGCCTCTAACCTCAAACAGGCTATTTTTGAACATTGATATTTTTCATATTATCTTTGCGCATGCGCAGAATTACCCTAATTCAAGCCCACACCCAGTCTATCAGATGCTCCTTCACGTTACCTTCAATTTAATACCTCACTCGACCCGATTGGACCACTAGGGACGCCTCTAACGCCAAAAAGGTTATTTTGCACATCGATATCAACATCTCGTGTACGAAGTTTGATTTTTTATTTTTTTTTTTTTTTTATTTTGGCGGTAGTGGATCGAGTGAGGTATCCAATTGAAGCTGACGTGAAATGCTTCACAATGATACCGGACTCGACCCGATTGGTCCACTAGGGGCACCTCTAAAGGTATTTTGAAGATTGATGTTGATTGATGTTGATATTGATGTTTGGCGTTAGGGCAGCCCCTAGTAGTCCAATCGGGTCGAGTGAGGTATCAATGTGAAGCATTTCACGTCAGCTTCAATATGATACCTCACTCGACCCGCTACCTCAAAAAAAAATTTTTGACTTTGTGTACGAAATTTTTTTTTTGAAAATTTTTTGAAAATTTTTTTATTTTTTTTTTTTTGGGGAAAAAAAGCATGATTGGAGCTAATGTTAAGTTGGTGTGCTAATGAAAGAAGTTTCTCTTTCGGAAAGATGGATTGGCCCTGAAAAGGGCCTTTGATAGTGTGATACGACACACTTTAAGCGCGGAATATTCGCCTCACGCTTCCTACATGTTTTCGACAAATGGGACATCTTATCTTGAAATGTACCTCTCCGGCGTCAACGCATCGGCATTGGGCTCCTTCACATGTGAGTTGGATCCAGCAATCGTTGCACATACACAGATGTCCACAGGGTAGAACCGCGTATAAGCTTTCTTCATTCGAGCAGATGCTACATTGTTTGATTTTTTCTTCATGATGTCGTAGTTTCTTTTGTCTGGTAATTTCCTCTTCCAAGCCCGCCATTGTGGTTTCCATTCCCAACATCGCTCCCTCATGTCGATAATTTGTTCGTTGAGGCGTGATATTTCATCTGTGTGTCGGTATCGTGCTCTTGTTTCAGTGTCTGCAGTCGAAGTGGTGGTTGATGGAGGTCTAGTAGTTAACCATACACTGGCTAGTTCTCTATCACGGGTGTCGTCCTGGTTATCTTCTTGTTGTATGTCCTCCTCCATTCTGTTGTTGTTGTCTTGTTCACTTTCCCCGAGTTCTTCTTCTGTACTTGTTAACCTCGTTACATCTTCAAGAACGCGTTGAAAACTGGAGACAATAGCCATTCTGCCATCTTCTTCCCGGGTAATTATCTCGCTATGTTCTTCTTCTGTACCCCTATTCCTTGGATCTCTAGGTTGATGGGTAAATAAGGCTCGTCGTCTTAAACTCATGATGTGTAGTTGTTAATAAAATGTGTGAACATACACGTTATTTATACTCGGCTGTGTGTGTGTGTGTGTTTCAAGATGGTGGCTTGTTTTTTGTATGTTAGGGGTAGTCGGTTTTCAAGATGGTGGTCAAGGTCAATTCTACTTTCCCGATCCCCAGCCCTCATTTGCATATGTTCTTTTCAAGATCCCCAGCATGTCACTTTCCCGATGCCCAGCCCTCATTTGCATATGTGTTTCAAGATCCCCAGCCTGTCACTTTCCCGATGCCCAGCCCTCATTTGCATATGTGTTTCAAGATCCCCAGCCTGTCACTTTCCCGATGCCCAGCCCTCATTTGCATATGTGTTTCAAGATCCCCAGCCTGTCACTTTCCCGATCCCCAGCCGCCCTCATTTACCACGCTTATCAAAATAAATTTTCCTACCCCTTATACCGGGGTTTTTAAAACAATTTTTAAAGTCCCTTATCCCTGGGACTATGTAATATTAAATCCTGTGTATATATATATTATAAGTTATACCAGTGTCTTGCGTTGGTATACAGGCTGATATTTCGTCGAGAAGATAAATATTTTCAAGAGCCCGGGCGAGTGAAAATATTTATCTTCGAGACGAAATATCAGCCTGTATATCAACGCAAGACACTGGTATAACGAATTTATCACATTGAAGAGCTATTTTTCTGGTTGGTTTAACATATATCACCAACTCAAAAGAAAAACAGGCATAACTCAACGTTGAACAACGACAACGTAAGACATCGTGAGTCGGACAGGCAGCTTCGATCTCTTTTCGATCTGTTCCGCGATGAACAATAAACTGGATGAAATACTTAGCTGACATTCTGACGTTCCTGTTTATGTGGCATATAAAGCTTTGGATGATAATTTATTTCTTATCTTCATCCGCAAATACACAATTTGCCTCGCACAACTTGTTCCAGTAGCGGAACTCGCCCATACAAACTCGCGCAGACAAATTCGCCTGAAACAGGCTTTGCCTGCAGGTGTTGCACGCGAGTCCTTGACTGCGTTGGTATATGGGCACGCGCGTTCTTCACAGCATTGGTATACGAGAATTCTGAATTGGTATACCAACGGTGGATAACGAATACGGTCTAATGCACTATGGTAATTAACCAATCAAAACCCTACAATTTACTCTGAAATGTGATAAATAAAGATATTCGTTCTCACAAGAACGGTTGATAGTGGACAGGCATTGTTTTTTTTTATGTAGTTTGCTAATAAAAATTAAAAGGAAATGTAGGCCATCTGTGCTTTCATGTGCTAAGTTAAAATGTATAGCATTGTAATGTAACTGAGTAAACCCATCAGATGTGTGTACTTTATATTCTGGCTTGACAAACGATGTTATGGTCAGCCCATTCTACTCTAGGACTCTAATTAATATGTAAATTTGTTAAATGCCGCTTGCCGGTGTTTGCTTCGCAGGCGTCATCAAAACCCTTTTTTTTGTGATTTTTTCCTTTGTATATCAGATTTCCTGCAAATCATTTATTGTGTCAATTGCTAAGGTGTGTATTTAACACCACGCCGCTCTGACTATTCACTTGCATACAACTACCTAAACAAAGTACAAACAATTAACCTATGTTTTTGTTTTCTAACCGGGAGCCCTCCGTTCAAATGCCACGGAGGTTTCGAGTTATTGTAATGTTCTTATTGTATCTGTATATAGGTGTTTTTCTTCTGCGTCTTTGTTTTGTATATATGTCTATCTTTGAGAAATGGGTGTATTTTATTACCTTATCTTGCATTTTGAAACTGGATTTATTCATTAATTTAAACCTAAAAATCCCCAATGGATGACTGTGAATGTAATGAAGATTTTCCATTCCCTGGCCCAACATGGCTCCCACCGTTCTCCAATGAAAACATTCTCCCGGTAGAATTTGAATTAAACTCCGTCACTCATTCCGAAATAGACCTTTCATTTCTAAGCAACAAATGTTTCAATCCAATCGAATTAAATGATTTAGATCATTGTAAAACGCATACAGATGACAATGAATATGAAATTTCTCACTGGCAGAATATTAACTCCCATCAGTCCAACTATTTTACGGAAACATCTTTTGCAGAAGAGCCAGAAGTAAACAACGCAAATAACAGTGGGTCTTTATCGTGTTTACACCTAAATGCTAGGAGTCTAAGAAAACATTTTTCTGAAATTACTGGATTCATTCAGAATCTGAATCACCAATTTTCTATCCTGGGATTTTCTGAAAGCTGGCTGGATCCTGTGTTTGAACGTCTATTCGATATACCTGGATATAAACCTTTCCCTTCCTCACGAACTAAAAGAAAGGGTGGCGGTCTCATTCTATATGTTAAGGATACCATTCAATCTTGCAAAGTTCGCGACGACCTGTCATCCTGTGATGACAATGGCGAATTTGAATCACTGTTTCTCGAAATTGATTTTGATAATACCAAATACATTATTGGTATATTTTATCGACCGCCTAGCAAGAGCTTGAACATTTTCAACCACCATTTAGCTGACATCATGAAAACATCTGACATTGAAAAGCAGTATACACACGTACCTCAATGAAATGCCCGCTCCAAACCTAGACCAAAGACACGTACTTGGTCTGTAGGCTGATTTCATTGGCTCTCTATTTTTTACTATAGTGCTCTTGCCTTCTAAACTTGATGGGTTACATTTTGACCCCATCCTACACCACTGATTTCAGTTTGACTGAATCTCCACATTGGGCATTGATGCATTAGGAATAAAACACACAAGACAGGGTTTTTTGGTGAGATCTCTTTTTTTTTTTTATTCAGTGAACAACAACAACGTGAGAACAACCACGTGAAAACTCAAGCCCAGAACAAGGGGCTTGTCATTAACTGAAGCCCAGAACAAGGGGCTTGTCATTAACTGAAGCCCAGAACAAGGGGCTTGTCATTAACTGTATGTACATTGAAATAATTCAAGCCCAGAACGGGGCTTGTACATTGAAATGATGGGCGGCCCAGTCATAGACGAGTACATCGCGGTCCTCGGCCTGGGGGTACTCGTCAAACATCTGTACGATAGTAGATAAGGGTCTTCCCCGGCATCGATGGTACAGGTAAAACAAGCAATATTGTCCGCACACGCCACTGGTCAGGCTTTGCAACGTTTGACTGTTCCAACACCACGTCTCTGTGCCTTGATCCATGAAGTCTGTTAAATCGGGATGGAGGGGTGGCAGACCGTACGGGTCAAAGTATTCCCCCTGCTCTTCTGTCAAGTACACGGCCACCCAGTGTTCACCGGGTCGATCCATCGATACCAGTGTCTTGCGTTGGTATACAGGCTGATATTTCGTCGAGAAGATAAATATTTTCAAGAGCCCGGGCGAGTGAAAATATTTATCTTCTCGACGAAATATCAGCCTGTATACCAACGCAAGACACTGGTATCGATGGATCGACCCGGTGAACACTGGGTGGCCGTGTACTTGACAGAAGAGCAGGGGGAATACTTTGACCCGTACGGTCTGCCACCCCTCCATCCCGATTTAACAGACTTCATGGATCAAGGCACAGAGACGTGGTGTTGGAACAGTCAAACGTTGCAAAGCCTGACCAGTGGCGTGTGCGGACAATATTGCTTGTTTTACCTGTACCATCGATGCCGGGGAAGACCCTTATCTACTATCGTACAGATGTTTGACGAGTACCCCCAGGCCGAGGACCGCGATGTACTCGTCTATGACTGGGCCACCCATCATTTCAATGTACAAGCCCCGTTCTGGGCTTGAATTATTTCAATGTACATACAGTTAATGACAAGCCCCTTGTTCTGGGCTTCAATGTACAAGCCCCTTGTTCTGGGCTTCCGTTAATGACAAGCCCCTTGTTCTGGGCTTGAGTTTTCACGTGGTTGTTCTCACGTTGCTGTTGTTCACTGAATAAAAAAAAAAAGAGATCTCACCAAAAAACCCTGTCTTGTGTGTTTTATTCCTAATGCATCAATGCCCAATGTGGAGATTCAGTCAAACTGAAATCAGTGGTGTAGGATGGGGTCAAAATGTAACCCATCAAGGTTAGAATGCAAGAGCACTATAGTAAAAAATAGAGAGCCAATTGAATCAGCCTACAGACCAAGTACGTGTCTTTGGTCTAGGTTTGGAGCGGGCATTTCATTGAGGTACGTGTGTATACTGCTTTTCAATGTCAGATGTTTTCATGATGTCAGCTAAATGGTGGTTGAAAATGTTCAAGCTCTTGCTAGGCGGTCGATAAAATATACCAATAATGTATTTGGTATTATCAAAATCAATTTCGAGAAACAGTGATTCAAATTCGCCATTGTCATCACAGGATGACAGGTCGTCGCGAACTTTGCAAGATTGAATGGTATCCTTAACATATAGAATGAGACCGCCACCCTTTCTTTTAGTTCGTGAGGAAGGGAAAGGTTTATATCCAGGTATATCGAATAGACGTTCAAACACAGGATCCAGCCAGCTTTCAGAAAATCCCAGGATAGAAAATTGGTGATTCAGATTCTGAATGAATCCAGTAATTTCAGAAAAATGTTTTCTTAGACTCCTAGCATTCAGGTGTAAACACGATAAAGACCCACTGTTATTTGCGTTGTTTACTTCTGGCTCTTCTGCAAAAGATGTTTCCGTAAAATAGTTGGACTGATGGGAGTTAATATTCTGCCAGTGAGAAATTTCATATTCATTGTCATCTGTATGCGTTTTACAATGATCTAAATCATTTAATTCGAGTGGATTGAAACATTTGTTGCTTAGAAATGAAAGGTCTATTTCGGAATGAGTGACGGAGTTTAATTCAAATTCTACCGGGAGAATGTTTTCATTGGAGAACGGTGGGAGCCATGTTGGGCCAGGGAATGGAAAATCTTCATTACATTCACAGTCATCCATTGGGGATTTTTAGGTTTAAATTAATGAATAAATCCAGTTTCAAAATGCAAGATAAGGTAATAAAATACACCCATTTCTCAAAGATAGACATATATACAAAACAAAAGACGCAGAAGAAAAAAACACCTATATACAGATACAATAAGAACATTACAATAACTCGAAACCTCCGTGGCATTTGAACGGAGGGCTCCCGGTTAGAAAACAAAAACATAGGTTAATTGTTTGTACTTTGTTTAGGTAGTTGTATGCAAGTGAATAGTCAGAGCGGCGTGGTGTTAAATACACACCTTAGCAATTGACACAATAAATGATTTGCAGGAAATCTGATATACAAAGGAAAAAATCACAAAAAAAAAGGTTTTGATGACGCCTGCGAAGCAAACACCGGCAAGCGGCATTTAACAAATTTACATATTAATTAGAGTCCTAGAGTAGAATGGGCTGACCATAACATCGTTTGTCAAGCCAGAATATAAAGTACACACATCTGATGGGTTTACTCAGTTACATTACAATGCTATACATTTTAACTTAGCACATGAAAGCACAGATGGCCTACATTTCCTTTTAATTTTTATTAGCAAACTACATAAAAAAAACAATGCCTGTCCACTATCAACCGTTCTTGTGAGAACGAATATCTTTATTTATCACATTTCAGAGTAAATTGTAGGGGTTTGATTGGTTAATTACCATAGTGCATTAGACCGTATTCGTTATCCACCGTTGGTATACCAATTCAGAATTCTCGTATACCAATGCTGTGAAGAACGCGCGTGCCCATATACCAACGCGGTCAAGGACTCGCGTGCAACACCTGCAGGCAAAGCCTGTTTCAGGCGAATTTGTCTGCGCGAGTTTGTATGGGCGAGTTCCGCTACTGGAACAAGTTGTGCGAGGCAAATTGTGTATTTGCGGATGAAGATAAGAAATAAATTATCATCCAAAGCTTTATATGCCACATAAACAGGAACGTCAGAATGTCAGCTAAGTATTTCATCCAGTTTATTGTTCATCGCGGAACAGATCGAAAAGAGATCGAAGCTGCCTGTCCGACTCACGATGTCTTGCGTTGTCGTTGTTCAACGTTGAGTTTATGCCTGTTTTTCTTTTGAGTTGGTGATATATGTTAAACCAACCAGAAAAATAGCTCTTCAATGTGATAAATTCGTTATACCAGTGTCTTGCGTTGATATACAGGCTGATATTTCGTCTCGAAGATAAATATTTTCACTCGCCCGGGCTCTTGAAAATATTTATCTTCTCGACGAAATATCAACGCAAGACACTGGTATAACTTATAATATATATATACACAGGATTTAATATTACATAGTCCCAGGGATAAGGGACTTTAAAAATTGTTTTAAAAACCCCGGTATAAGGGGTAGGAAAATTTATTTTGATAAGCGTGGTAAATGAGGGCGGCTGGGGATCGGGAAAGTGACAGGCTGGGGATCTTGAAACACATATGCAAATGAGGGCTGGGCATCGGGAAAGTGACAGGCTGGGGATCTTGAAACACATATGCAAATGAGGGCTGGGCATGGGGAAAGTGACAGGCTGGGGATCTTGAAACACATATGCAAATGAGGGCTGGGCATCGGGAAAGTGACATGCTGGGGATCTTGAAAAGAACATATGCAAATGAGGGCTGGGGATCGGGAAAGTAGAATTGACCTTGACCACCATCTTGAAAACCGACTACCCCTAACATACAAAAAACAAGCCACCATCTTGAAACACACACACACACACAGCCGAGTATAAATAACGTGTATGTTCACACATTTTATTAACAACTACACATCATGAGTTTAAGACGACGAGCCTTATTTCCCCATCAACCTAGAGATCCAAGGAATAGGGGTACAGAAGAAGAACATAGCGAGATAATTACCCGGGAAGAAGATGGCAGAATGGCTATTGTCTCCAGTTTTCAACGCGTTCTTGAAGATGTAACGAGGTTAACAAGTACAGAAGAAGAACTCGGGGAAAGTGAACAAGACAACAACAACAGAATGGAGGAGGACATACAACAAGAAGATAACCAGGACGACACCCGTGATAGAGAACTAGCCAGTGTGTGGTTAACTACTAGA
>JAVTVY010043616.1:0-21351 GCA_036873755.1 Hanleya hanleyi | reverse complement strand
AATGCGCTCCCACTTTCCTACCCTCTTTCCAAATAAGAGTATCCTTCATGATATGCAAATTACATAGAATACACACAGTGCTCACACAGACCTGAACCAAACAAACTTCAAAGATGATTCAGTCAGGGTTTACTGCACATAAGTGGCGCAAAAATTTGACGAAGCAGAATATCACCCAACAAGCAAATATCTCTTTATTTCATCGCACACATGAACTGGATACAATCGGTAACATCCTAAAAAGGCACTGATTGCAAGAGTTTTCGTCTATTGATATTTTATTTGCTCTCGTGTGACAACAGTTTCCTTTCAATTTCTCTGGTGGTATCCAAGATTTTTGAAGGATAGCTTCGTGTTCTTCCTCATTACAGCCAGAAATCAGAGTACCATCTGTGCTCGTTAAGTAAAGGGCTTCCGAATATAACGGATGACCGTTTGTTACTTGATACATTTATGGAGATGAGCTTATACCCATTGACATACAAAAATGTCATATCAATGATTCTGAAGAACCTTGCCTATAACATGCTTGCGACTACCACCCTAGGCAGAGTGTCCCTTGATGATTCGTCTTCGGTCATATGGGATGATACACACGTGAAATTCATTGTATTGTTCTAATCTTGGTTTTGACAACTTGAGTTGAAACCAGGTCAGTCAACTCTGTTATGGAGACAATACTGCTTCATGTAGCCAATTTATCAAGTGTTATTTTGAGTTGATGTTTGATGGCCAAAGGAACGATTCCCATTGGGCGTGTCGGATTCCTTATGAATAATCCCGTACCTGAAAGGTTTATCACAGTCTGGATGGGGTCATTGGAGGGAACATCCTGCCCCACCCCCATCTCTCACCACATATATCTGTTACTCCGACGTCAGAGAGATGAATTTCTCACATATTTGGCTCCAGGGCCACCAGAAGATCGATAGAAAGTCTTTTATCGTCTGTTTGTCCATTTCAAAGCCAGGTGCAAGTCTTGATCTCGAGTGCACGTACCGTATCAAGTTATCATGGAAAGCACCATAAAAGGGCATGGAATGGAATGCGTTTAGCGTGTGATATTTGGAAAAATGACTGCAACTAATCTTAAATTTTAACAATAAATATCCGAGGCAAGTGAATTCCATACATATTGATAATAATAACGTAGACATGAGTTTATTTAGGCCATATGATTTGTGAACTCTCGTCGGGACATTTATACTGGCGTTATACCAGACTTATCAGGCATTTCACAACTACATGTATCGTTCAACTAATCCATTATTATAATATTATCATACTAGAATCACTTTGAGACTATTTGCAAATTCTACGTGCAAAGGATCATCAAACGAAATACTGACAGATTTCTCGTCACATATGTTTTCATTAATATTTGAAACATATGTCAGATTTCTCACTAGTGATCGCTTCACTGGGACAGAGGTCACTAATTCCGTATACGGCCATAGGGGTTTGTGCGGTTTAACATTCGGCAATTTGACTGGGCATCGAATAAAAGCGTATTATTACTTTATATGACCTCACTCTGTACGCATGAACATCATTGCTTATGATGTCACCATATACAATTTAGCCCTGGTGTGAAGGCTAATAACGACCGATGGCTAAAGGTGTCCGGATCCTATCTTCTTATCCAGGTAGAACATTTGATTCACATTAGGCATAAGTGTCCGCCCTTAGTTGTAATAGAGAAGCGTATAAGACCTGACACTACTCGCCGAGAGATAAAAATCAGATCACATTCTTTGCGTCATAGACTACAAGATAATCAGGTGGCTATCTTGTGTATTATTATATGTACTTCCAAAAGACGGATCAAGATGATTCATTTATCTTGGTAACAAAGCGTGAGATTTTAGATGTGGTCTATTGGCTAAGTTATTTGGTTATGACATTGCTCACTATCACAAATAAAATACAAGTGTCTTTCCTTGTCATGCAATATTCAACCGTCGTCCAGTAAAGAATTTCCGCGTCCAAAATCAAGCTGTACAAACTAGCTGAAGATATGCGATGGCCGTTGCTATACACCAATCGACGCCTAACTGTCAAACGTTCATACATACGAAAGTTCACAAAACATCTAACCCTATCAGGCCTGTGTGGGGGGGAGGGGGCGGGGGAGTATTATACTAAATCTTCCACCGATGTCTTGATCGACAGAAAATTGAGAGCTGGCACTCCGTGAAATTGTAGTTTATCATTTTGCGGTCATTTTGAGCCCATAACACTCTGGGCAGAAGATCATGGAAAAATTCGAAATGGAGACCATGTAGTGTACCAGGAAAGTTCAGAATTCCTGCTTTTCCGATAGGACAAATGAGCAAAAACTATATCATTTCATTTTAGATTATTATTTATTAATTTATCATGCAGATTTTGTGAAGAAACTACACCAGGAAAAAATTCGAAAAATCGACATAAAATTCTTTTTTAAAAATGACGTCACTGTGACGGCATCAAAAGCAACCATCTTGAATTGTTTTGTTTTGCTTTTTTTTACATTTTTTAGAGCTTATCCCATGGGTACAGAGTGATAAATTCCAGCCTGTAGCTCGAGGGGTAAGAAAAATAATTGAGGAGGGAGCCGAAATGTCCCCGTCTCCAGATCTGGGCGGGTCCCAAAAAACCAAGAAAGATAGGGTTAATCATAGCCTGCTATATGTAGAGATAACATTATGACCTCATTTGCATACGGTAAGAATTAGTCAGAAAGGAGACTTTGGCATGTCGTGTTTCCGAGACCGCTATGAGCATTCCCTAGCGACAAATACCATTCTTTTCCAGAATTTGACGGTTTACAGAACCTTCGAGACTCACGAGTATGTATCTCTCTTTCTGTAGAGCACTTGTAGACTTAATAATGGACTAAATTATGGTAGTATTTATAATAATTATGATATAAATTTCTGGTGAAATAAAATAATTATAATATTGCATTTCGATAAACGGTTCTGTATGATGGCCGAGAAGGGACATCGCTGTATTGTGTTAATGAATCTGGACCGACACACGAAGGCAGGATGCGAAGTCAGGATGCGAAGGACGAAGGCAGGATGCGAAGCGCGAAGTCAGGATGCGAAATCAAAACATGAAGCGCGAAGTCAGGATGCGAAGTCGCGAAGGCAGGATGCGAAGTGGCGAAGCCAGGATGCGAAGCGCGAAGTCAGGATGCGAAATCAAAACAAAGCATTGCAAAGACTGGAAGCGAAGCGCGAAGTCAGGATGCGAAGGCAGGATGCGAAGCGCGAAGTCAGGATGCGAAGTCTCGAAGGCAGGATGCGAAGTGGCGAAGCCAGGATGCGAAGCGCGAAGTCAGGATGCGAAGTCAGGATTCGAAGCGCGAAGTCAGGATGCGAAGTCGCGAAGGCAGGATGCGAGATCAAAACATGAAGCGCGAAGTCACGGCACCTGACTTCGCCACTTCGCATCCTGCCTTCGCGACTTCGCATCCTGACTTCACGCTTCGCATCTTGACTTCGCATCCTGACTTCGCGCTTCGCATCCTGGCTTCGCCACTTCGCATCCTGCCTTCGAGACTTCGCATCCTGACATCGCGCTTCGCATCCTGCCTTCGCATCCTGACTTCGCGCTTCGCTTCCAGTCTTTGCAATGCTTTGTTTTGATTTCGCATCCTGACTTCGCGCTTCGCATCCTGGCTTCGCCACTTCGCATCCTGCCTTCGCGCCTTCGCATCCTGACTTCGCGCTTCATGTTTTGATTTCGCATCCTGACTTCGCGCTTCGCATCCTGCCTTCGTCCTTCGCATCCTGACTTCGCATCCTGCCTTCGTGTGATTCATAACACAATACAGCGATGTCCCTTCTCGGCCATCATAGTTCTGTAAGTTTCAATCTTCCTGTTCAAAGCTTCCTTGTTGATGCAGTCATGGAGTTCTCCATGCCCTTCACTACTGGACCGAAACTGATGGACGTGACCATCGACTTGCGTGTGCTAAGACATTTTGTCATGTAATAGAATTTTCACCTTTACCCTCCATACCAGAAAAATGACTGATTCAAAATTGTAATCTCAGCTGTAGTTTACGTAGAATGCATAGTTAGATCGGAAGTGTTCAACCGATTAAAATGTCAAATGTATCACATATGGAATCTGTAAGTCAGATCGGTTTTACACGACAAATGAAGGACAAATCTGCCCAAACACTTTCTCATGACAGTCACGCAGTTGACAAGTTAGGTAGACAAAATTTGACTCTTCGAGACCCACGAGTATGTATCTCTCGTTCAGCTCTATCTGACTTATGAATCGTATTGTATCATCTGTCAAAGATGCAAAACCACATCAGACATATTTACATCCAATCTGATGGAAGTCAAATTTGTTATGCAGTACGTAATTTAAAAGAATTCTTACCTTTTGTATTTTGTATATACATATAATACCCTATACAGGTCGTATTCAATTGCCCTGTATTCGGGTTTCAAACGAACATTTTTCGAACACCCATATGTTGTTTTTTTTCCGTTAAACATTCTTAAATGAAATAAAACAGTACAAAAAAATACCGAAATTGCTATTATTTCGAAATGATGTCACCAAGTGACCAAAAACTGCGAACCATAAATGACTCCTAATATTTTCGCATTCTTCACGTTACGATGAACAGGTTGATACCAAGAAATAAATGTCGCCACAAAAATTGAAAGTGATACAAATGGAACCGTATTAATAGTAACTAGGCATATGAGACATCTCAGATCTCTTTTCTATGCTTCATTAGACGAGCCTGCTCTTGTTCTCATAATTTGGTCGCACTCGACCTTTTTTATACAGTCGGTATGGGAAATACAGACTTACGCTCTTCCTTAAATAACCATGCCTGAGAAATAGTAATAACAAAATATAATTCCTCTCACTGTGGGTTTTTGTTCCAGCGATCATTTTCAATCGATAAACACTGACAACCAAATTGATAATGTAAGACGTTTAGTTTTCAGGTTTTGGAAGCTGTGGCCATCGTTATGGGAGACTATGGATCTATGTACAGAACACATATAGGCCTGATTGTTTTACAACTTTCACTTTCAGTCTCGAGAAAACAAAAGTCGGAATCTAATCTGTCGCCACAAAAATGTACGAGGAGTTTGTTGGTATGATGTACATGTACATGCTTTTTTGGAAGAACCCGGACACAGCGGTGAACGAACAAAGGGTGTAACACAGGTGTTTGGCAAGTTAATTAGCTGGGGGATATCATCACCAAAGGATTGGACAAGGTTGCTCACTTCAGTACGACCTCCTCTCGATCATCCGTATAGGCCTACATTTTGACAGAAATTAGCCTACCTCTATATTTCACCTCCTATTTTATTCCTTTGAGGTTTATTGTGCATGCTACCAACCAAATATTCTCGTAGTCCGTCAAATATCGACCGTAAATCGTCCAAACACGCTGAATTTTAGTGTCCTGACAACTACCGTTACAACTTCGGTCGAACTCGGCAATGTCAGTTGTATTGCGGTGCAACACTCAGTTTCAGGCTTGACGGTGATTGGTCGATAAAACAACTTTTGAATCTCCCGCGAAATACACGTATTGAAGATGTTTTATTGACCAATCACCGTCAAGCCTGAAATTAATTTTGTTCGTGTTTTTGTTCGTGGTAACCTCACACTGCGAAGATTTTCTCTTGACCGCCAGTCGCCGCGATCAAACAGCGAGGCCATTTTGTTGTGTCATGTGAGAGCGGCTTCGTCACATGACCGACAGCTGCCAGTTGATTGGATAACTGTTGGTAAATGTTCGGACAAATGTTCGCGATCACCACACACTGAAGACAAAAACTTGTTTCAGGGGAAAACATGTTCGCAATATCAAACAAGTTTGATCTCACGAACATTTGTTCCGAACAGATGTTTTCTGTTTCTGGGCATCTCACACTGCAGACAAAACATGTTTTGAACAGTGTTTTTGTTCTAATACAACAAAATGTTCGTAGTGTGAGTTGGGCTTGAGGGGGGACTGTGTCTTATTTGAGAGTTATCGGTTTGTTGCATAAGACTTAATGTGTGTATGTTCTAATGTGTTGGATTACTAAAGTTATTAACTTGAATACTTAGAATTTTGTTTGATCGTCGCTATATAGCTGAAATATTGCTGAACGCGACGTTAAACCTTAATTCTCTCTCTCTCTCTCTCTCTCTCTCTCAGACGGAAATAAAAAAAGTTGACTCCTCTTCATAGCCTCAGAACCAGCTATCAATATCAACTCATATTTTGGACAGTTTACCTTATTTTACATGATTAAAATATCATCAAACTTGTGGTGGGGTTTCGTTTCATCTGTTTCGCACTATTTGGGGATTATTTCTTGCTTGGAATTGAATAAAATGAACACATCGAGGCTAAAAATAATTATTCCGAACAGTATAAGATGATTCACAGCGAAATATTTCAAAGATCGGTCAAAAATCACCGACTGAAGAAGATGACTCAAATAATGCAAATATGTAGCGAACAAATCCAGGTTAATACAAATAGGCCGACTTGGTTAAGTAGGGGGATCCCCACCCAACCCCAAAATTGGGTTGCACCAGATCCTGTCAAATAAGCTGAAATGTGATATTGAATGTCGGAATAAATCTGAAGTGACCATGTAAAGCCGGATGTATGTGACAACCAATATGTATGGGCGACCGTTTATGTCAAAAACATAGTTTGAACGTATTTTAATATTTCGTACAACCTTTTTTGAAACTTACGTTTTAATGTTAATCTTCAAACAGAAAGCCTAGATGTAACTTCGTACTTTTTATCAACTTATAACAGACGAGTAGTATATAAAGCGTAAATCCAGTCGCATTTCGGTAGATGGGGGATTAGGGTTTAATGAGGGCGGATGACGTCATCGCCCTTGACCTTTGACTTTAGACTTTGGGTTGCTATGGCTACGTGGAGAGGGGCCTTGGGGTCACGTGATGGGTGAAGTGAATTTAAACATTAGGAATTTTCCTGGACCCTTAAAAAGCGGAAATACGGACTTAACTCTAAAAACTGGGCAAAATCGCCGGTCAAATGAGTCTAGGTGAGCTAATATTGGTCCCAATGGGTTTGGGAGTATCCTCGTGAATTGCTCGTCAGGGTCGATCCTGTGATGGAGAGTTAGGTCACGTGGCGGGTTGGGGTGGACGTAAACCGAAGATTTTTACGGGGAAATGTGGAAAAACGGATTGGATACGCCGTCGAATGGATCTAGGTGAGCCCATAGGGGCTCTAAAGGGTCGGGTAGGGTGTCAACATGAAGGATACGGTATGTGGAGGACGCTTTGGGTGGTTTGGACTGGAAGTGACGTCATGGTGCAGTCAAGCTGTAGTAGCGAAAGTGGGCATTTTGGAGGTGCGCAGGAGATATTTGAGCGATTGAGGGATTAATCTCATCCAAATATGACGATTAGGATCTCATATTGAAGCTCTCATGGTGTAAACCACGACTTGAAGGATTTTCACGCCATCTGTGATGTCATTGGTGATGTCATCAGTATGAGTAGTAGAAAGCGGGCATTTTGGGGTACGTGGGAGTGTGTTTATGAGTATGGACTGAAAGTGACGTCATGTTGCGCATGCGCAGTTGGGCAGTAGTAGCGAAAACGGACACTTTGGAGATCCGCAGGAACGGGGGCGTGTTTGAGCAATTGAGAGGCTATTCTTGGTCCCAATGGGTCATGGTGTCATATTGAAGCGCTTGGCATGCAGACGACGCTTGGAGTGAAATGAACGGGAAATGACGAGAGGCTACGCATGTACAGTTGGATAATAGTAGCGAAACCGGATATTTTGAGGGATAGAAAGGACGTGATTTGGGGATTAGCTGGATCATCTGTGGTCCAAATGGACGGTGTTGGGTGTCATTTCGTAGCTCTCGGCATGTAGACTACGACTGGTATGGATTTTATTGGAAGTCTCGCCATGCTACGCATGAGTAGCTAAGCAGTAGTTACGAAAGATGGCATTTTGTGGGTGAGAAGGGACGTGGTTGGGCAATCTAGGGACCATCCTTTGTCCGAAAGCACTGTGTGGGGTATCATATTGACGCATTCGTTGGGTAGAGTCAGACTGACTTAGTTTGAAAGGTCTTCAGACAGTGTAGACACCTCTTCGGCGATCGCCAACAATGGATGGCGTGATTTGTCCGTTTGATAATGAAAAACGTAATATTGTCACCCTCGTCACGGTCCACTGGTTGTTGGGGCGTTGTTTCTGGTTGTTTGAAATAGGGCCGCATCCTCATCGGTCATCATAACTGGGGGGTCATTCTCTACCGGCTGCTCAGCCCTAAAATGTACCTTCGGCACGGGGTGTCGTGTGCGTTGGTGACGCTTCAACTGACTTAAGCGTTTGAAATGGTGTCTACATTCCTTACATTCATCCTTCGCCGCTTTCCCATGGACTACACTTTCGTAGCGCTGTAAATGATCTGGGCGTTGAAACGACTACAGAGAGACAGTGTCATGGCTGGTAGATTCATGTCGGCGTAAGTCGTGCAGACGAGTAAATGACTTTGAGTAGGTAGTACAAAGGAACAGCTCGGCGGCTGACATACTACTGAAACGGCCAGACCGCTTGCTCTTTATGGCACTGGCTGGTGACTTATTTCGATACGAATGCTTGTAAGTGACGACATCACCGGAAGTGACGTTATCGAACATGGTGGCATTACCGGACATTTCCGGAGATTACCAGACATTCCGGAAGATTCCCAGTGATTCAGGCGAAGCGACCGAGGCGTACATTAACATTGACGTGACTGGGACAAGGTAGGATTGGGCCATGCCCGTAGATGCCAATTAGAACACCAGAAGTCACGTGACCCGGAAGTGACCTTTGAGCAGGAAGTGACCTTAGACCTGGATGTGACCTTTGACACGGAAGTAACCTTTCTCCCGGAAGTAACCTTTGACCCGGAAGTTACCTTTGACCCGAAAGTGACATTTGAACTGGAAGTGACGTCACCTTCACGTGACACCGCGTAACGTCATCACCCTCAACTACAATACAAGATTTTGCCTTTATATACAACTAGTTGGACTATAATAAGCCACCTTAGTAACTCGGGAGTGGCAGGACAAAGACACGGAAGCTGACGTAATGATTTGTATGCGGGCTATGCGGGCTATATTGTGTATCTGTATGAACACGAGTGTTCAAAAGTAGAAGTTTCAGTAAAGTAAACAATATATGTCCCACGGTAGTCCAGTAGAAATTCAGTCTAGCGAATAACTCGGTCCATTCAGGTCTATATTCTAATTAACAAATGGCAGACATATCGCAGCTAATATGTATACCCCCGGAAGAGCTGGATATGTCCATGTTCCCTCCACTAACGGTTTCTATGCGCGAGGAATTTTTGGCTGCTCCCGGTATCATGTACAGGCTGTTTTGGAAGAATCCGTACACAGGGGCAATAGAGTTCGACCCGAACCGGGTAATATACGCGGACGAAAAATACAAAAGGTAAGGATAACTTTCAGTTTAGCCCTTTCTTACGTACCGGCATCATATGTTGCCATCATATCCTGTCCTTCGGCAACTGTGATAAAAGTTATATGTCTGCCCCCTTTGCAGTGGCAGTTCAATAGAAAGCCGATTGGTGACTCTGACATCCCGGTGAGCATGTCTAAAGTGATAGCCGCACAGTTACATGTATCAGAGTGAAGTTGGACCTCAGTTAACAGTTCACAGTTCACAATTCGAGATGGACCAGTCATTATTTGGAGAAGATATACAAATTCATCTACAACTAATTAACTATTAGGCCTAGAGTGTTCATACTTCGTACAATTAGAGAACTCGTCAAGGCCGACATTTTGATCTGAAAAATTTCCACTTCCGATTCACAGGGGCGTCGCCAGGAACTGAAGTTTGAACTGTTAACCGGGCGCCGCGAACTGTTAACTGGCTCCATAGCGCCAAAACCATTAGACCTAGAGTGTTTATACTTGGTAGAATTACAGTACTCGTCAAGGCCGACATTTTGATGTGAAAAATTCCACTTCCGGTGATCAGGAGCGACGCCAGGAACAGAAGTTTGAACTGTTAACTGGACCCCGCGAACTGTTAACTGGCTCCATAGCGCCAAAACCATTAGCCCTAGAGTGTTTAAACTTGGTACAATTACAGTACTCGCCAAGGCCGACATTTTGTTGTGAAAAATTTCCACTTCCGGTGATCAGGGGCGACGCCAGGAACTGAAGTTTGAACTGTTAACTGGCTCATAGCTCCGAAACTATTAGGCCTAGAGTGTTCATACTTGGTACAATTAGAGAACTCGTCAAGGCCGACATTTTGATTTGAAAAATTGCCACTTCCGATTCACAGGGGCGTCGCCAGGAACTGAAGTTTGAACTGTTAACTGGGCGCCGCGAACTGTTAACTGGCTCCATAGCGCCAAAACCATTAGACCTAGAGTGTTCATGCTTGGTAGAATTACAGTACTCGTCAAGGCCGACATTTTGATGTGAAAAAATTCCACTTCCGGTGATCAGGGGCGACGCCAGGAACAGAAGTTTGAACTGTTAACTGTACCCCGCGAACTGTTAACTGGCTCCATAGCACCAAAACCATTAGCCCTAGAGTGTTTAAACTTGGTACAATTACAGTACTCGTCAAGGCCGACATCTTGATGTGAAAAATTTCCACTTCCGGTGATCAGGGGCGACGCCAGGAACTGAAGTTTGAACTGTTAACTGGCTCATAGCTCCGAAACTATTAGGCCTAGAGGGTTCATGCTTGGTACAATTAGAGAACTCGTCAATGCCGACATTTTGATCTGAAAAATTTCCACTTCCGATTCACAGGGGCGTCGCCAGGAACTGAAGTTTGAACTGTTAACTGGGCGCCGCGAACTGTTAACTGGCTCCATAGCGCCAAAACCATTAGACCTAGAGTGTTCATGCTTGATAGAATCACAGTACTCGTCAAGGCCGACATTTTGATGTGAAAAAATTCCACTTCCGGTGATCAGGGGCGACGCCAGGAACAGAAGTTTGAACTGTTAACTGTACCCCGCGAACTGTTAACTGGCTCCATAGCGCCAAAACCATCAGCCCTAGAGTGTTTAAACTTGGTACAATTACAGTACTCGTCAAGGCCGACATTTTGATGTGAAAAATTTCCACTTCCGGTGATCAGGGGCGACGCCAGGAACTGAAGTTTGAACTGTTAACTGGCTCATAGCTCCGAAACTATTAGACCTAGAGTGTTCATACTTGGTACAATTAGAGAACTCGTCAAGGCCGACATTTTGATCTGCAAAATTTCCACTTCCGATTAACAGGGGCGTCCCCAGGAACTGAAGTTTGAACTGTTAACTGGGCGCCGCGAACTGTTAACTGGCTCCATAGCGCCAAAACCATTAGACCTAGAGTATTCATGCTTGGTAGAATTACAGTACTCGTCAAGGCCGACATTTTGATGTGAAAAAATTCCACTTCCGGTGATCAGGGGCGACGCCAGGAACAGAAGTTTGAACTGTTAACTGTACCCCGCGAACTGTTAACTGGCTCCATAGCGCCAACACCATTAGCCCTAGAGTGTTTAAACTTGGTACAATTACAGTACTCGTCAAGGCCGACATTTTGATGTGAACAATTTCTACTTCCGGTGATCAGGGGCGACGCCAGGAACTGAAGTTTGAACTGTTAACTGGCTCATAGCTCCGAAACTATTAGGCCTAGAGTGTTCATGCCTGGTACAATTAGAGAACTCGTCAATGCCGACATTTTGATCTGAAAAATTTCCACTTCCGATTCACAGGGGCGTCGCCAGGAACTGAAGTTTGAACTGTTAACTGGGCGCCGCGAACTGTTAACTGGCTCCATAGCGCCAAAACCATTAGACCTAGAGTGTTCATACTTGGTAGAATTACAGTACTCATCAAGGCCGACATTTTGATGTGAAAAAATTCCACTTCCGGTGATCAGGGGCGACGCCAGGAACAGAAGTTTGAACTGTTAACTGGACCCCGCGAACTGTTAACTGGCTCCATAACGCCATAACCATTAGCCCTAGAGTGTTTAAACTTGGTACAATTACAGTACTCGTCAAGGCCGACATTTTGATGTGAAAAATTTTCACTTCCGGTGATCAGGGGCGACGCCAGGAACTGAAGTTTGAACTGTTAACTGGCTCATAGCTCCGAAACTATTAGGCCTAGAGTGTTCATGCTTGGTACAATTAGAGAACTCGTCAAGGCCGACATTTTGATCTGAAAAATTTCCACTTCCGATTCACAGGGGCGTCGCCAGGAACTGAAGTTCGAACTGTTAACTGGGCGCCGCGAACTGTTAACTGGCTCCATAGCGCCAAAACCATTAGACCTAGAGTGTTCATGCTTGGTAGAATTACAGTACTCGTCAAGGCCGACATTTTGATGTGAAAAAATTCCGCTTCCGGTGATCAGGAGCGACGCTAGGAACATAAGTTTGAACTGTTAACTGGACCCCGCGAACTGTTAACTGGCTCCATAGCGCCAAAACCATTAGCCCTAGAGTGTTTAAACTTGGTACAATTACAGTACTCGTCAAGGCCGACATTTATTTGTGAAAAAATTCCACTTCCGGTGATCAGGGGCGACGCCAGGAACTGAAGTTTGAACTGTTAACTGGCTCATAGCTCCGAAACTATTAGGCCTAGAGTGTTCATGCGTGGTACAATTAGAGAACTCGTCAAGGCCGACATTTTCATCTGAAAAATTTCCACTTCCGATTCACAGGGGCCTCGCCAGGAACTGAAGTTTGAACTGTTAACTGGGCGCCGCGAACTGTTAACTGGCTCCATAGCGCCAAAACCATTAGACCTAGAGTGTTCATAGTTGGTAGAGTTACAGTACTCGTCAAGGCCGACATTATGGTGTGAAAAAATTCCACTTCCGGTGATCTGGGGCGACGCCAGGAACAGAAGTTTGAACTGTTAACTGGACCCCGCGAACTGTTAACTGGCTCCATAGCGCCAAAACCATTAGCCCTAGAGTGTTCATACTTGGTACAATTACAGTACTCGTCAAGCCCGACATTTTGATGTGAAAATTTTCCACTTCCGGTGATCAGGGGCGACGCCAGGAACCGAAGTTTGAACTGTTAACTGGCTCATAGCTCCAAAACTATTCGGCCTAGAGTGTTCACACTTGGTACAATTAGAGAACTCGTCAAGGCCGACATTTTGATCTGAAAAATTTCCACTTCCGATTATCAGGGGCGTCGCCAGGAACTGAAGTTTGAACTGTTAACTGGGCGCCGCGAACTGATAACTGGCTCCATAGCGCCAAAACCATTAGACCTAGAGTGTTCATGCTTGGTAGAGTTACAGTACTCGTCAAGGCCGACATTTTGATGTGAAAAAATTCAACTTCCGGTGATCAGGGGCGACGCCAGGAACAGAAGTTTGAACTGTTAACTGGACCCCGCGAACTGTTAACTGGCTCCATAACGCCAAAACCATTAGCCCTAGAGTGTTTAAACTTGGTACAATTACAGTCCTCGTCAAGGCCGACATTTTGATGTGAAAAATTTCCACTTCCGGTGATCAGGGGCGACGCCAGGAACTGAAGTTTGAACTGTTAACTGGCTCATAGCTCAGAAACTATTAGGCCTAGAGTGTTCATGCTTGGTACAATTAGAGAACTCGTCAAGGCCGACATTTTGATCCGAAAAATTTCCACTTCCAATTCTCAGGGGCGTCGCCAGCAACTGAAGTTTGAACTGTTAACTGGGCGCCGCGAACTGTTAACTGGCTCCATAGCGCCAAAACCATTAGACCTAGAGTGTTCATGCTTGGTAGAATTACAGTACTCGTCAAGGCCGACATTTTGATGTGAAAAAATTCCACTTCCGGTGATCAGGGGCGACGCCAGGAACAGAAGTTTGAACTGTTAACTGGACCCCGCGAACTGTTAACTGGCTCCATAGCGCCAAAACCATTAGCCCTAGAGTGTTTAAACTTAGTACAATTACAGTACTCGTCAAGGCCGACATTTTGTTGTGAAAAATTTCCACTTCCGGTGATCAGGGGCGACGCCAGGAACTGAAGTTTGAACTGTTAACTGGCTCATAGCTCCGAAACTATTAGGCCTAGAGTGTTCATACTTGGTACAATTAGAGAACTCGTCAAGGCCGACATTTTGATCTGAAAAATTTCCACTTCCGATTCACAGGGGCGTCGCCAGGAACTGAAGTTTGAACTGTTAACTGGGCGCCGCGAACTGTTAACTGGCTCCATAGCCCCAAAACCATTAGACCTAGAGTGTTCATGCTTGGTAGAATTACAGTACTCGTCAAGGCCGACATTTTGATGTGAAAAAATTCCACTTCCGGTGATCAGGGGCGACGCCAGGAACAGAAGATTGAACTGTTAACTGGCTCATAGCTCCGAAACTCTTAGGCCTAGAGTGTTCATACTTGGTACAATTAGAGAACTCGTCAAGGCCGACATTTTGATCTGAAAAATTTCCACCTCCGATTCACAGGGGCGTCGCCAGGAACTGAAGTTTGAACTGTTAACTGGGCGCCGCGAACTGTTAACTGGCTCCATAGCGCCAAAACCATTAGCCCTAGAGTGTTTAAACTTGGTACAATTACAGTACTCGTCAAGGCCGACATTTTGTTGTGAAAAATTTCCTCTTCCGGTGATCAGGGGCGACGCCAGGAACTGAAGTTTGAACTGTTAACTGGCTCATAGCTCCGAAACTATTAGGCCTAGAGTGTTCATACTTGGTACAATTAGAGAACTCTTCAAGGCCGACATTTTGATCTGAAAAATTTCCACTTCCGATTCACAGGGGCGTCGCCAGGAACTGAAGTTTGAACTGTTAACTGGGCGCCGCGAACTGTTAACTGGCTCCATAGCGCCAAAACCATTAGGCCTAGAGTGTTCATGCTTGGTAGAATTACAGTACTCGTCAAGGCTGACATTTTGATGTGAAAAAATTCCACTTCCGGTGATCAGGGGCGACGCCAGGAACAGAAGTTTGAACTGTTAACTGGACCCCGCGAACTGTTAACTGGCTCCATAGCGCCAAAACCATTAGCCCTAGAGTGTTTAAACTTGGTACAATTACAGTACTCGTAAAGGCCGACATTTTGATGTGAAAAATTTCCACTTCCGGTGATCAGGGGCGACGCCAGGAACTGAAGTTTGAACTGTTAACTGGCTCATAGCTCCGATACTATTAGGCCTAGAGTGTTCATGCTTGGCACAATTAGAGAACTCGTCAAGGCCGACATTTTCATCTGGAAAATTTCCACTTCCAATTCTCAGGGGCGTCGCCAGGAACTGAAGTTTGAACTGTTAACTGGGCGCCGCGAACTGTTAACTGGCTCCATAGCGCCAAAACCATTAGCCCTAGAGTGTTTAAACTTAGTACAGTTACAGTACTCGTCAAGGCCGACATTTTGATGTGAAAAATTTCCACTTCCGGTGATCAGGGGCGACGCCAGGAACTGAAGTTTGAACTGTTAACTGGCTCATAGGTCCGAAACTATTAGGCCTAGAGTGTTCATACTTGGTACATTTAGAGAACTCGTCAAGGCCGACATTTTGATCTGAAAAATTTCCACTTCCGATTCACAGGGGCGTCGCCAGGAACTGAAGTTCGAACTGTTAACTGGGCGCCGCGAACTGTTAACTGGCTCCATAGCGCCAAAACCATTAGACCTAGAGTGTTCATGCTTGGTAGAATTACAGTACTCGTCAAGGCCGACATTTTGATGTGAAAAAGTTCCACTTCCGGTGATCAGGGGCGACGCCAGGAACAGAAGTTTGAACTGTTAACTGCACCCCGCGAACTGTTAACTGGCTCCATAGCGCCAAAACCATTAGCCCTAGAGTGTTTAAACTTGGTACAATTACAGTACTCGTCAAGGCCGACATTTTGATGTGCAAAATTTCCACTTCCGGTGATCAGGGGCGACGCCAGGAACTGAAGTTTGAACTGTTAACTGGCTCATAGCTCCGAAATTATTAGGCCTAGAGTGTTCATACTTGGTACAATTAGAGAATTCGTCAAGGCCGACATTTTGATCAGAAAAATTTCCACTTCCGATTCACAGGGGCGTCGCCAGGAACTGAAGTTTGAACTGTTAACTGGGCGCCGCGAACTGTTAACCGGCTCCATAGCGCCAAAACCATTAGACCTAGAGTGGTCATGCCTGGTAGAATTACAGTACTCGTCCAGGCCGACATTTTGATGTGAAAAATTTCCACTTCCGGTGATCAGGGGCGACGCCAGGAACTCAAGTTTGAACTGTTAACTGGCTCATAGCTCCGAAACTGTTAGGCCTAGAGTGTTCATACTTGGTACAATTAGAGAACACGTCAAGGCCGACATTTTGATCTGAAAAATTTCCACTTCCGATTCACAGGGGCGTCGCCAGGAACTGAAGTTTGAACTGTTAACTGGGCGCCGCGAACTGTTAACTGGCTCCATAGCGCCAAAACCATTAGACCTAGAGTGTTCATACTTGGTAGAATTAGAGTACTCGTCAAGGTCGACATTTTGATGTGAAAAAATTCCACTTCCGGTGATCAGGGGCGACGCCAGGAACAGAAGTTTGAACTGTTAACTGGACCCCGCGAACTGTTAACTGGCTTCATAGCGCCAAAACCATTAGCCCTAGAGTGTTTAAACTTAATACAATTACAGTACTCGTCAAGACCGACATTTTGATGTGAAAAATTTCCACTTCCGGTGATCAGGGGCGACGCCAGGAACTGAAGTTTGAACTGTTAACTGGCTCATAGCTCCGAAACTATTAGGCCTAGAGTGTTCATACTTGGTACAATTAGAGAACTCGTCTAAGGCCGACATTTTGATCTGAAAAATTTCCACTTCCGATTCACAGGGGCGTCGCCAGGAACTGAAGTTTGAACTGTTAACTGGGCGCCGCGAACTGTTAACTGGCTCCATAGCGCCAAAACCATTAGGCCTAGAGTGTTTAAACTTGGTAGAATTACAGTACTCGTCAAGGCCGACATTTTGATGTGAAAAAAATCCACTTCCGGTGATCAGGGGCGACGCCAGGAACAGAAGTTTGAACTGTTAACTGGCTCATAGCTCCGAAACCATTAGACCTAGAGTGTTCATACTTGGTAGAATTACAGTACTCGTGAAGGCCGATATTTTGATGTGAAAAAAATCCACTTCCGGTGATCAGGAGCGACGCCAGGAACAGAACTTTGAACTGTTAACTGGACCCCGCGAACTGTTAACTGGCTCCATAGCGCCAAAACCATTAGCCCTAGAGTGCTTAAACTTGGTACAGTTACAGTACTCGTCAAGGCCGACATTTTGATGTGAAAAATTTCCACTTCCGGTGATCAGGGGCGACGCCAGGAACTGAAGTTTGAACTGTTAACTGGCTCATAGCTCCGAAACTATTAGGCCTAGAGTGTTCATACTTGGTACAATTAGAGAACGCGTCAAGGCCGACATTTTGATCTGAAAAATTTCCACTTCCGATTCACAAGGGCGTCGCCAGGAACTGAAGTTTGAACTGTTAACTGGGCGCCGCGAACTGTTAACTGGCTCTATAGCGCCAAAACCATTAGACCTAGAGTGTTCATACTTGGTAGAATTACAGTACTCGTCAAGGCCGACATTTTGAATTGAAAAAATTCCACTTCCGGTGATCAGGGGCGACGCCAGGAACAGAAGTTTGAACTGTTAACTGGACCCCGCGAACTGTTAACTGGCTCCATAGCGCCAAAACCATTAGCCCTAGAGTGTTTAAACTTAGCACAATTACAGTACTCGTCAAGGCCGACATTTTGAGGTGAAAAATTTCCACTTCCGGTGATCAGGGGCGACGCCAGGAACTGAAGTTTGAACTGTTAACTGGCTCATAGCTCCGAAACTGTTAGGCCTAGAGTGTCCATACTTGGTACAGTTAGAGAACTCGTCAAGGCCGACATTTTGACCTGAAAAATTTCCACTTCCGATTCACAGGGGCGTCGCCAGGAGCTGAAGTTTGAACTGTTAACTGGGCGCCGCGAACTGTTAACTGGCTCCATTGCGCCAAAACCATTAGACCTAGAGTGTTAATACTTGGTAGAATTACAGTACTCGTCAAGGCCGACATTTTGATGTGAAAAAAATCCACTTCCGGTGATCAGGGGCGACGCCAGGAACAGAAGTTTGAACTGTTAACTGGACCCCGCGAACTGTTAACTGGCTCCATAGCGCCAAAACCATTGGCCCTAGAGTGTTTAAACTTGGTACAATTACAGTACTCGTCAAGGCCGACATTTTGATGTGAAAAATTTCCACTTCCGGTGATCAGGGGCGACGCCAGGAACTGAAGTTTGAACTGTTAACTGGCTCATAGCTCCGAAACTATTAGGCCTAGAGTGTTCATACTTGGTACATTTAGAGAACTCAAGGCCGACATTTTGATCTGAAAAATTTCCACTTCCGATTCTCAGGGGCGTCGCCAGGAACTGAAGTTTGAACTGTTAACTGGGCGCCGCGAACTGTTAACTGGCTCTATAGCGCCAAAACCATTAGACCTAGAGTGTTCATACTTGGTAGAATTACAGTACTCGTCAAGGCCGACCTTTTGGTGTGATACATTTCAACTTCCGGTGATCAGAGGCGGCGCCAGGAGCTGAAGTTTGAACTGTTAACTTGCTACCGCGATCTGTTAACTGGCTCCATAGCGCCGAAACCAGTAGGCCTAGAGTGTTCATACTTGGTACAATTAGAGAACTTGTCAAGGCCGACCTTTTGGTGTGATACATTTCAACTTCCAGTGATCAGAGGCGGCGCCAGGAACTGAAGTTTGGAACTGTTAACTGGGCGCCGCGAACTGAGATTTCCGGAGATTTAGTATGCTTATATGAAATGTAAGGAGGTTCTTTGAACTTAAAATGGTTTGGTACAGTGTTGCGTACCTCTGGATCATTCAGGATTGGACGGAAATTAATAACGTCTAGTCCTTTATCTAAGTGGTTGAGTTTCAATAAAAACCGATCTTCAGATGTTTCAATTATGTTCACTGGACGATACAACCGAAATTACTCTATATCTTAACATACTTTAGTGATTTTGGGTGGTATAATATTTCCGGAAGACCCAGACCGATGCGCCACAACTCACAGCCCGTCTCGTGCATCGTTCCCCGGAGAAGTACGACACAACTATGAACTTGAATTCGTACCAAACGGACACTGGCGGGAATTTCTCGCACATTGCAGTCATGAATATCTATGCCCAGTCATACAGCTGTAGTAACTGCCATCGCGTATTTGACCGGTCTTGGATTTTACACCGTCACGAGAAAACCTGCGACAATACTGTCAAACGAAAATTCCCCGGCGGCGTGTTACACATTATACCCACCATATTTTAACAGCTGGCAGATGAAGGTATTGACGTCCCCATGGCCCACCGTTATTTTCCGTACTGAGCCTGCTACGATTTTGAAGCTCGACTAGAACCCATGGAGAAGGTATCAGCCAAAACCCAGTGAACCCAGCGTCACATTCCTTCGAGTGTGAGTATTCAAACCAACGTGCCCGGGTATGAGAACGTCCCGGTCTGTTCAGTCTTTACTGGCGCTCCACATGAACTAATTACCCGGATGATGGACTATTTGGAGACCCTTTGTCAAGCCAGTGCGGCACATCTCGCCTCGACTACCTAACGTGATGTATTAGCTGCACTTGATGCATGTACTTCAACATCGGATGGGGAGGACGATACTAACGACAAAAGCGAGGATGAAATACCCAAAGCATCTAAACCCTACGTTCAGAAACTAAAACTGCGTTTACTGGAATATATGAACCAATTACCCGTCCTCGGGTTCAATTCCGGACGGTAAGATCTGAGCTTGATCAAAGAATTCTTGTACCCCTACCTCACCAAAGCCGGAAACATCGAACACATCATTAAGAAGACCAACAACCACAACCCTCTATCCACGACTTCAATCCGCTTTCTATATCTACGGAATTACCTGGCGCCGAATTACAGCTATATCCAGTGGGTAAAAACCTACGACTGTGCGCAGAGGAAAAGCTGCTTTCCATACACCAACATGACCAGTCTCGGTCGTCTGGATGAAACGCAACTTCCACCCCAAGAGGCCTTCTACAACGATCTCAGAGGAGAAGCATTATCTGACACCTTCTGTATCGAACGGCAACAGGTGTGGGTCCGTGAAGGTATACAAACTCTCCGCGATTTCCTCGTCTATTACAACAATCTGTATGTCGTCCCTTTTCTGGAAGCTACCGACAAATGGCCGCCTTCTACCGAGATATGGGTGTCGACATGTTTAAAGACTGTGTAAGCATCCCCGGACTAACCCTGCGGTATTTGTTCCAGTATTTACCCACTTTTTTCGCCCTCATCGAACAGATAGACGCCAACATATTTGACTGTTTGAAAGGAAATATCGTGGGCGGTCCCAGTATTATATTTCATCGGTATTATGAGAAAGAGCTAACCCGCGTTCGAGAAAGAAAAATGTGTCAGAAAATAATCGGATTCGACGCCATGCCCTCTACCTACCGTGTTTGAGTAGACCCCTGCCCACAGGTCAATGTACCCGGTGGTTCCCTGCGGGGCGGGAATTCAATGCCCAACATTCTACGAAACATCAACCAGAACAATAGCTGGATTGGGAAAGTCAGCGACGAGGCGTCACTATCTGTCACCAAGGCAACCACACGGAAAAAAGAATTCGAGATCGGCGCCTTCCCGTGGACGGATTCGCCATGATCAATATAATACCGACCGTGTTCCAGTTCCATAGCTGTTATTGGCACGGCCATGAGTGTTCGCTGACAGGAGAGCGCTATAAGAAGCGCTGTGGACTGACGCAAACCACCTTACGTCAAGAAATAGACCAGAATCGTGACTATATCCGGAGGTTGGGCTACGCCTATGTACAACTATGAGAATGTGATTTCCATCAAGTGCAACGCCGCCAACCTGACTTGCACTCCATCCTACACGCCCGTGATCGGCTGCTGGACTACCAGACTATCAGCACCATGGCTGACATCCTACGCACTGTTCAGACGGGAGACCTCTACGGGTTCGTGGAATGTGGTATTCACGTCCCTGATCACGGGAGAGACACATTTGCCGTATGCCCGCCCATCTTCAAAAACACCGAGGTGGGACGAGATGATATCGGGGCTCATATGCGCGCACACGCTGAAGAACACGACTACCTAACACGACCGCGGCGTATTTTGATCAGTAGTATGTGGGCAAAACAATATCGCTGGGCACTCCTTTACTACCTCGGTATATCAGCCACGTACTGGAAATTACCAAAATATATCATGTCATGGAGTTTACTCCCGAGGCTTGTTTC
>JAVTVY010043615.1:0-20601 GCA_036873755.1 Hanleya hanleyi | reverse complement strand
GTGTAAACTCATCAACTATTCGCCTAGCAAATGTTCTGTGAAAATTACCCATATCTAAGAAAGATTGTTGGCACCACATGTTGTAAAAACCATGTACTGATAATATTTTTCTCATTTTGCTGCAATAATTAAGAGAATCAGCCTTCGCAGACTTAAGGTTATGCAGATAAGCTTGTTTCACAAGCCTGGAGGGGTGGTCAATTTTTTGTGGGCTTTACTATGGGTTGTGGGGTCTCGTTTTTCTCGTCTCGCCGAGAAAAACACAATGGGAGGGGTCCCGGAGCGAATCGGTGAAATTTTTGGGAAAAGTCACCGAGGTCTGTATATAGGCTCATACTGGCTATATGGGGGGAGGGGTGGGCAATTTTTTTTTGTGGGTGTTACTATGGGTTGTGGGGTCTCGTTTTTCTCGTCTCGCCGAGAAAAAACACAATGGGAGGGGTCTCGGAGCGAATCGGTGAAATTTTTGGGAAAAGTCACCGAGGTCTGTATATAGGCTCATAGGCTGGCTATATGGGGGTATAGGTTCAACCTGGGAAATTCACACACGTTCATTGTGATATGGGTTGTTTGGATTTGTTTTTCACGTCTCGTCATTTAGAACACGATGAGAAGGGTCTCGGAGCGCAACGGTGAATTTTTTGGAAAAGTAGCATATAGCCCATATAGTCCCATACTGGCTATATGGGGGTATAGGTTCAACCTGGGAAATTCACACACGTTCATTGTGATATGGGTTGTTTGGATTTGTTTTCACGTCTCGTCATTTAGAACACGATGGGAAGGGTTTCGAAGCGAAACGGTGAAATTTTTGGAAAAGTACCGGGTAGGTGTGGATAGGCCCATATAGCTCCATACTGGCTATATGGGAGTATAGGTTCAACCTGGGAAATTCACATACGTTCATTGTGATATGGGTTGTTTGGATTTGTTTTTCACGTCTCGTCATTTAGAACACGATGGGAAGGGTTTCGAAGCGAAACGGTGAAATTTGTGGAAAAAGTTCACCGAGGCCTGGGTAAGCCCATAGGCCTATACTGCATGGCTATGGGGTATAGGCCCATACGGGGTGGACGTTTTGGGGTCTAGGTGGGCCCCTGATGACCATATGGTGTCGTATGAGGTCTTATTTTGAAGCTCTCGTGGAGGAGCATCCGACTGGCCTAATAGTTCGTCCGTTTTCAATATTCTGCGCATGCGCAGTCTGGCCCGTAGTATAGAAAGCAGGCATTTTGGGGGGTATGTGGGTGTGTGTTTGGGGTAGAGATGGACCGCTATGGGTCCGAATGGGTCGTGGAAGGTGTCAAAGTGAAGCTTGTGTGGGGTAGAGTCAGAATGGCGTGTTTTTAAATGCAAGTCGCGTCAATCTGCGCATGCGCAGTTGGTTGTAGTAAGTAAAGTGGCCATTTTGGGGCAGTGCAGGAAGGTATTTGGTGTCGAGATGGACCATCCTTGGTCCGAATGCGTCCTGGGAGGTGTCATTTTGTAGCTCTCGGGGTGTAGACTCCGATTTGAGGGATGTTCACGTCATCTGTGACGTCATTGGTGACGTCATCAGTACGAGTAGTAGCCAAAGTGAACATTTTGGGGCAGTGAAGGAAGGTATTTGGGGTAGAGATGGACCATCCTTGGTCCGAATGCGTCCTGGGAGGTGTCATGTTGTAGCTCTCGGGGTGTACAGCCCCATTTGAGGGATGTTCCCGTTATCTGTGACGTCATCGGTGACGTCATCAGTACGAGTAGTAGCGAAAGTGGGCATTTTAGGAAAGTGCAGGAAGGTATTTGGAGTAGAGAGGGACCATCTTTGGTCCGATTGTGTCGTGGGATGTGCCATCTTGTAGCTTTCATGGTGTACATCCCCATTTGAGGGATGTTCGCGTCATCTGTGACGTCATTGATGACGTCATCAGTAGGAGTAGTAGCGAAAGTGGGCATTTTGGGGCGGTGAAGAAAAGGATTTGGGGTAGGGATGGACCATCCTTGGTCCGAATGCGTCGTGGGGGGGTGTCATCTTGTAGCTCTCGGGGTGTAGACCACGATTTGAGATATGTCCACAGCACCTGTGACGTCATCGGTGACGTCATCAGTACGAGTAACAGCGAAAGTGGGCATTTTAGGGAAGTGAAGGAAGGATTAGTAGTATAAAAGCGCATTTCGAGCCCTTTTGACCTAGTGGCGCAAGGCGCAACGAGAGTATTCGCGTGTGTGTGTGAGCGTGTGTGTGTGTGTGTGTGTATGCTTGCGTGTACGCGTGTGAGTGTGCTTTCGTGTGTGTGTGTGTACGCGTGTGGGTGTGTGTGTGCGTGCATGTGCGTATTCGTGTGCGTCTGTATGTGTGTGTGCGCGTGCGTGTGTGTGTGTGTGTGTGTATCCATGTGTGTGAGGGTGCGTCTGTGTGTGCGTGTGTGTGTCGCCGTATGCAGGTGCACGCTCCTGTGGTGCACCCTGTACCCTAGGATGTTCACGAATGTTCCACCATCACGGACTTCTAACAGGCCCAGGTCCAGAAGCTCTCATGTCCTGCATGTGAATAGTCAGTCATATTGTGTGTGTGTGTGTGTGTGTGCATGTGTGTGTCTGTGTGTATGCATCTGTGTGAGTGTGTGTGTGTGTGTACGTGTGTATGTGTGTGTCTGTGCGTGCGTGTGTGTGTATGCAAGTGTGTGTATGCTTCTGTGTGTGTGTATGTATGCATGTGTGTGTGTATGTGTGGGTGTGCGTTTGTGTATGCGTGTGTATGCGTGTGTGTGTGCGGGTGTGTATGCATATGTGTGTATGCGTCTATGTGTGTGTCTCCGTATGCAGGCGCACGCTCCTGTGGTGCACCATGTACCCTAGGATGTTCACGAATGTTCCACCATCCCGGCCTTCTATCAGGCCCAGGTCAGAAGCTCTCATGTCCTGCATGTGAATAGTCAGTGATATTGTGTGTGTATGTGTGTGTATGCGCCAGTGTGTATGTGTCTGTGTGTATATGTGTGTATGTGTCTGTGTGTATACGTATGTACGCGTGAGTGTGCGTGTACTTGCGTGTGTGTACAGGTGTGTGCGTGTGGGCTTGCGTGTGTGTGTGTACGCGTGTGCGTGTATGCGTGTATGTGCATGTGCGTGTGTGTGCGTGTATGTGTGTGTGTATGTGTGTGTGTGTGCGTGTGTATGTATGTGTGTGTATGCGTCTGTGTGTGCTTGCGAGAGTATGTATGCGTGTGTGTATGCGTGCGTGTATGTGTATGTGTATGCTTGCGTGTGTGTACGCTTGTGCGTGTATGCGTCTGTGTGTATGTGTGCGCGTGCATGTGCGTGTGTGTGTATGCGTGTATGTGTGCACGCGTGATGTGGCGGTGATCACGAGCTTGGTAGGATTCTAGATTAACCTGGGAAGGATGGGCGGTTCCATTTGGACCAATCAGCGGCCGAGAAAAAGAACCAATCAGCGGTCGAATAATCAGCCAATCGATAAGCACCGGGTCTTTCCATGCCTCGGGGACTTGGGGTCCCCACGGTAAGCTTTCGACGCGGTCCGCCCGTGCATCCGGGGATGTATATGTGTGGGTGTGCGTGTGTGTATGTGTGTGTACGCGTGTGTGTGCGGCTGTGTATGCATGTGTGTGTATGCGTCTATGTGTGTGTCTCCGTATGCAGGCGCACGCTCCTGTGGTGCACCATGTACCCTAGGATGTTCACGAATGTTCCACCATCCCGGCCTTCTGTCAGGCCCAGGTCCAGAAGCTCTCATGTCCTGCATGTGAATAGTCAGTCATATTGTGTGTGTGTGTGTGTGCATGTGTACGTCTGTGTGTATGCATCTGTGTGAGTGTGTGTGTGTGTGTGTACGTGTGTATGTGTGTGTCTGTGCGTGCGTGTGTGTGTATGCAAGTGTGTGTATGCGTCTGTGTGTGTGTGTATGTATGCGTGTGTGTGTGTATGTGTGGGTGTGCGTTTGTGTATGCGTATGTATGCGTGTGTGTGTGCGTGTGTGTATGCATGTGTGTGTATGCGTCTATGTGTGTGTCTCCGTATGCAGGCGCACGCTCCTGTGGTGCACCATGTACCCTAGGATGTTCACGAATGTTCCACCATCCCGGCCTTCTATCAGGCCCAGGTCAGAAGCTCTCATGTCCTGCATGTGAATAGTCAGTGATATTGTGTGTGTATGTGTGTGTATGCGTCAGTGTGTATGTGTCTGTGTGTATATGTGTGTATGTGTCTGTGTGTATACGTATGTACGCGTGTGTGTGCGTGTACTTGCGTGTGTGTACGCGTGTGTGCGTGTGGGCTTGCGTGTGTGTGTGTACGCGTGTGCGTGTATGCGTGCATGTGCATGTGTGTGTGTGTGCGTGTATGTGTGTGTGTGTATGTATGTGTGTGTGCGTGTATGTGTGTGTATGTATGTGTGTGTGTATGTGTGCACGCATGTGTGTGTATGCGTCTGTGTGCTTGCGAGAGTGTGTATGCGTGTGTGTGCGTGCGTGCGTGTGTAAGTGTATGCTCTGGTGTGTGTACGCGTATGCGTGTATGCGTCTGTGTGTATGTGTGTATGCGTGTGCATGTGCGTGTGTGTGTGTATGCATGTATGTGTGTATGCGTGATGTGGCGGTGATTACGAGCTTGATAGGATTCTAGATTAACCTGGGAAGGATGGGCAGTTCCATTTGGTCCAATCTTTCCACAATGTCGTTCACCTTCGTGTCTCTTCGGTCACTTCCGAGTCTCTTCGTCCGAGTCTCTTCGGTCGCGTTCCGAAAAGACACGGAGGTGCCCGAAGAGACACGGAGGTGCCCGAAGATATCACGGAGGTCACCGAAGATGTCACGGATGTGCCCGAAGAGACACGGAGGTCACCGAAGATGTCACGGAGATCACCAAAGAGACACGGAGGTGCCCGAACATGTCACGGAAGTCAACGCCGCGTGGTGGTGGTGGTGGTGGTGGTGGGAGCTCCCGTGTGGCAGAGCTCTTGGATCGGAGCTCTTGGAGCTCAAAGCGTGTGGAGCTCAGAGCTCGAAAGTGACATTTGCATATGACCACTGTGAGGTCACTCCCGCTTCCGTTCACGTGACCGGAACTGACCTTTGACCCCTGCGCGCAATTTTTATCCGGTATTGTTAGCGCGCGCAGGGGTCAAAGCTCAGTTCCGGTCACGTGAACGGAAGCGGAAGTGACCTCACAGAGGTCATATGCAAATGTCACTTCCGAGCTCTGAGCTCCACACGCTTTGAGCTCCAAGAGCTCCGATCCAAGAGCTCTGCCACACGGGAGCTCCCACCACCACCACCATCACCACCGGGCGTTGACTTCCGTGACATGTTCGGGCACCTCCGTGTCTCTTCGGTGTTCTCCGTGACATCTTCGGTGACCTCCGTGTCTCTTCGGGCACCTCGGTGACATCTTCGATGACCTCCGTGACATCTTCGGGCACCTCCGTGTCTCCTCGGGCACCTCCGTGTCTTTTCGGAACGTGACCGAAGAGACTCGGAAGAAGAGACTCGGAAGTGACCGAAGATACACGAAGGTGAACGACATTGAGGAAAGATTGGTCCAAATGGAACTGCCCATCCTTCCCAGGTTAATCTAGAATCCTACCAAGCTCGTAATCACCGCCACATCACGCATACACACATACACGCATACACACACACACGCACATGCACGCACACACACACATACACAGACGCATACACGCATACGCGTACACCCACGCAAGCATACACTTACACACGCACGCACGCACACCATTACCCACATGTTGGTCTTGAGAGGAAGCGACTTGAGAGGAGCCATCTTCATGCATTTTTAGGACTTGAGAGGCCGAAAAATCTGCTCTCAAGGGAATCTCCCAAGGTACTATATTGAGTGCTGGTGTGCATAAAAATAAATTGCTCCAAGGTCATACTTATACTCATGCGTGATACTCAAGTTCAAGTTCAAGTAAATTTTATTTTAAGACGAGGGAGTGTTCAACATAAAAACATTAGCTCTGAAGAGCTATTGGTCGTCTATAAAACATATTAACAATAACAGAAACAAGACATGGACATATATGTACACAAACGACAATAGACGAAGCAGAACAAAATTGCAGCACATTCATGCGATTAGATAAAACTGGTATACTTTGTTAAGACATAACGTTCTAACACACTACATAAAAGTCGTATATATTGAGGATTAAATATTATTGATAAGAATATATCACATAACTTAAAATATATAAGTGATACATATAAGAACTAGCATGCAAACATATTTATCTATAATATACGATAAAAGCATAAAGCATTCGGACAAGTACATATACAAACGAGTAATTTTACATCACATTGTGTTTACGAATGGACAAGATGACTATCTGCACATAGTATATTAGTGGCAGGAACAAGCGATGCATGAGCATGTTTTCCCATTCCATGATTGTATGAGCCTGGTAAATTGATTTAAGCTGGTAGCAGCTCTCATGCTATTAGGGAGCTCGTTCCATAGTTTGGCTGCAGCGTAACTAAAACTGCGGATACCATACCTTGTCGTCTTGACTCTTGGAATATCCAAGATATTTACATATCTGAAAGAGTATGCCGACTCTTTCAGAGCAACAAGATCCTGAAGATATAAGGGGCTATTTCTATTCAATAATTTGAAAACCTCCAGCGCCATTAGCCGTATACGGCGGATTCTTAATGATGGTAGGTTAGACAGTTCTAGGAGCTCATCATAACAGTTTTTCGTTATCTCCAAAGATAAAACGGATAGCACGCTCCTGAATCTTCTCTAATTTTTTAGTACATGCCTCATTGCAAAAGTGCCAAGTGAGAGGACAGTAATTAAAATTTGATAGGATAAAAGAATGATATATTGCAAGTTTCCCCGATTTCGATAGGTGATTTCCTATTCGTTTTAGAACATTTAGCTGTCTGGAGGCTTTCTTACACAAATCTGAGATATGGGAGTTGAAGTTTAACTGGAAGTCTAAGGACACACCCAGTAGTTTGACTTCCTTAGTGCAGACAACTTCAGAGTCTCCCAAGTTAAATGTTATATTTTTGTCATGTGTCTTTTTGCCGATGGCAAACGCCTGGAACTTATCTATTTATCTATACTATTAGTTATTCAGGTTTTTCCCAGGGTGTATGAAAAGTTATGACCCTCCCTGAAACTCATACACCCTGAGGCGTCAGCCGAAGGGTGTATGAGTTTCAGGGAGGGTCATAACTTTTCATACACCCTGGGAAAAACCTGAATAACGAATTTATTATCCCGAAAGCATTTTTTGATTAACATATCGAATTATAGAAACTTTAACACGGAAATTCAGCATATATGTGTCTGTCCATTTACGAAACCGGTCTCCATTTTGACAAAACGCGTTGTCTGCGCGAGTAATGTAGACGCGCAACACGGACGCCGAGCTGTGACAGTGTTCAATTTTGACCCTAAATATAACCATTTACAAGGTATGTGTGTCTAAAAGATTGATTGAACGTGATGCAACAAGACTTCCTTTCATCGAATAACAACGGTTGTGTATAATATTGTTTGTTGATTTCGGAAAATGATCTTTGAAAGCGCACAACTCACCGACCCTGGTTAGGTAGCGATTATGCATAATTTTCGCGTGGCCAGAAAACGCTTCATGTTCGTTATATTTATTTTCTTGACATGCGAGAAGTAGAATACTCAGATTATGATGGTATTCTGGTCAATATTATGGTATCTCACGCCAGAAATAGTGGAAACTTTAAGTTGAAAGTCTTGAAGTGGAGATCCGCCATGTCTGCTTTCGCACGTGAATCATGAATTTTTATCCCCTGGGAGCCCTTCCGTTAGAAGCACCGTTCGGCCACATCGTTCAACATGGATCAGTATACCGCATTGAGGTGATTGGTCACGTGATCGGTCAGACCGGTCGGGCGCTGACATGGAAAGATCCGGGTGTACGGATTTTTACACCCTAGTAAACTGACCAATGGAAATGCTACGATTTAGGTTGAGGGATAATAAACACATATATCCTCGTAAGGAAATGATTCTGGTCCTCTTTGGTCTCTGGTTTACTTAACACACATTGATTTATCCTCTTTGAGGGTGACTTATAGGAAATTATCCATGTCCTCTAAAGAGAATGTTTCTGGTGTGTGTAATTGGACTCCTTCCTCCTTGGTCTCGTATCTACGCCATACACGTGAAAATATCCTCATAAGGAATGACTTCCAGTGAGTTCACCCATGTACTCCTAAGACATACTTGTGGTATATACTAATCTTTATTGTGAATAATAAAGGCGACTCATCTTTTGTCTCTGCTTTGCCAAACTCACATGGAAATGTCCACATAGGAGACGATTTACAAATAATTCTGTCCTCTTAGGGCAATATTTCTGGTGTGTGTATCAAGTTGGGGGGATTCCTTGTCCTGCGATTTAGGTCACACACGTGAAAATATGCTCTTATGAATGACTTATAATTAATTCACCCATGTCCTCATAAGGCAAACATTGTGATCTTTGTATAAATTAAGGACGACTACTATTTCTTCTCAGCTTCACGTAACATAATGGAATATCGTCTAAGAGGACGACTTAGAAGAAATTCACATCCTCCCAAAGGAATGATTCTGATATGAGTGCGAGTTAAGTAATGCTTCTCTTTGGTCTCTGGTTCACTTAACAATGTTTCTGGTGTGTGTGTAATTGGGACTCCTTGGTTTCTAAATTACATCAAACACGTGAAAATATCCTCCTGCGGAATGGCTTCCACTGAATTCACCCATGTACTCCTAAGGCATAATTTGTGGGATGTATTAATTGAGGGAGACTCCTCTTTAGTCTCCGATTTACTCCACACCCATTGAAATATCCTCATAAGGGATGGCATACAAGAACTTCAAACGTATCCTCCTAAGGTAATGTTTCTGGTAGGAGTGTAAACTCGGAAAAAAAACCCTCTTTCGTCTCCAATTAATATCAACTCTGAAAATAACCTCTTTGTGGGCGACTTACGTCCTCTTAAATCAATGTTATTCGTGTGAAAATTAAGGATTTATTTATCTCTGTTTACTGAACACACATGGAAATATCCTCGTTGGGAGACAATTTACAAGGAATTAACTAGGTCTTATTGAGGCTATGTTTCTGGTGTGCGCATGTGTGAAGTTGGGAGGACTCCTCCTTGGCCTCGGATTTACGTCACACACGTGAAAATAACATCTTACAATAAATTCATCCATGTCCACACAAGGCAAACATTGTTGTCTGTGTATAAATTAAGTTAGACTGCTCCTTGGTCCCCGCTTTACTTAACACAATCAGATCTCCTCCCAAGGGAATGATTCTGGTGTGTATGCATTAAGGCATACTCCTCTTTGGTCACCATATATGGAAATATCCTCTTTGGGGAGGACTTACAAGAAATTCAGCATGTCCCCCTGAGACAAACATTGTGGTGCGAGTATTAATTCAAGGAAGACCACTCTTTGGTCTCCGCTTTGGTTAACACACATGGAAAATACCTAAAGGGCAATGTTTCTGGCGTGTGTGTAAAATTAAAAATACTCCCTAGTCCCAGATATATTTCACATCTTTAAAAGTACGTTCTCCAAAGAAATGTTGCTGATGTGTGTCTGAACTTGGGACACCATCTCATTAGTCTTGGATTTAATTCATACACAGGTTTCATGGTTTGAGGCTTCAGTTACGATAACCTTTCATCCATTGATCAAACAAATAATTATAAGTCTTCTTTGCCCCACATCATGATATGCTTCAGGTTTAGTGATAATCCACTAACCCCAACCTAAGATCTTGTATGGACAATGGGAGACTTGCACAATACAATTTAGCCAATCAACTGTAATGATTATCACTTCCGTTTAGTGCATTTCACAACTTCCTGTTCAGTGAGCTAATCAACATCCTGTATTTGAACTTCGAAGTTGACTGCTGCCGGTATTGTGCAAGTCCACCATTGAAGTTAATTGACACATTGACTTGACATCTTAAGGTATGATCTGCCTAGTGGATTTTATTTTGTAATGCCAACAATTCAATTGAACAAACTTTCTGTGTTGACGAAGAAACAACTTTCATATAATCGATAAAATGCAATCAGCTTCATAGGAGTTCCTCTTCAAATGAAAACACATCAAAATGGAAATAAGTTCAATCATAAACAAATACATCTTATCTCAATTAAAGGAGAAATGCAAAGGTGACATTGGGTAATAAAAGATGATTCGGTTTGGTTAAACAAAAAAATCAATCCTCAAGAGTGAATTTAGAGAATAGAAAATTGTTAAACAACCGCCTATCCAAAAACACACATCGCTGATAAATGTAAGCTATGACGTCATCTAGGCTCATTTTCTGAAATGACTTGGTGTACAGTGACATTGCCGAATGCACTAGGTCGTGTAGTACACGTCAATCGAATGACACTGTAGTGCCACTAAATGATGAACAAATGTCACAAAAGTACATTAAGTGGCACATAGAGTTTAACCCATAGTTGAATAGAGACTAGAATCAAATCAGAAGATTTTAATTTTTCATATAATTGGACATTTGGCTTGCAAGACATTTGAATTACCACATTGGGAAAACTACAGCCATGAACAGCAACCTAAATGTAGACTACACATCAATTACTTTTCTCCAGTCCAAAGAAGTCCCTTTCCATTTCCATTTTTTTTTTAGTTGCAAAAGTGCACCTTCCTGATTATGCCAACAATACCCAATGCTTTTCAGTACTTTGCCTGACCTTTCATGGAAACAAAGAAGTCATTTAGAAGATATCATGTTACACAGGTTTACCTTCATTCATGTCATGAACAAAAGCCTCAGCAAGATGGCTCAAAGGTTCAACAGAAACACTTTAAGATAATTAATAATTTAATTAATAAAATTAATTAATACTTCAATTAATAAAAATAATTAATACTTTAATTATTTCATTAAATAAGACTTTAATTATTTCATTAAATAATACTTTAATTACTTACGGAAGTTTTGACGTTCCGACAAATATCAACTATTATTTATCAACTACCACCAAGCAATCAACAAATGCCATGTGAAACAATCAAGGTAAACCAAAACCCCAGGGAGATGGCACACAGAAATTCAACAGGAAAAAAAGTTTAGAGAGGTAGTAGCGTGATTTTAATTGTTCGGGTAAACTGAACAGCCTGACCAATTGCAACATTTGCCAAAAGATTTTTAAGTCATGAAGTTTTGTATTTCTAAAAGGGAACAATATTGTCAGATTCTTCAATTCGGTCTAGTGGACCACATTGGTGTCCATGACGTCATGTTAGAAGCCGTCATAGTGTAATAAAAGTTCCAAGGTCGAATATGACATTGCAAAGCATCATGCCCGGAATGCTAATGCGCATTCTGTGTCATCATCTCAAGCACTGGAGCCAATAGGTGTTGCTACGTTTTTCAGAAAATGTTAAAAGTGTAATTTCAATGCCCGTGATATTACAAAATGAGGTCACCGGAAAACGTTCACCATAGTTGATCGCAACTACTAAATAACTTTTATCAAAATATTTGATTTGCTGAATATTTTTTAAATGACACTACTACCTCTTTAATCAAGATAATTAATGATTAAATTTATGGACACATGGCAACTGCCCAGCCTTCTAAGAGGAATATGCGAGTCACCATACTAGCACCTATGTAGGCCGGATCTTCTTTTTTTTTGCAACAGCGAGTTCAGTTTGTCTTTCACTTTTCTCCAAGGAAGTGGTTTCAGGCTACTACTGGAATTCAACGTCTTGAGGATATCTTTCTTGCCTGGTAATTTACTCTTGTTCAGATATGTCTGAAACATCTTTTCACATTCAGCAGTGTTCTCATCTGTCCAAAACCTCTTTGGCACTGGTAAATAAAAGTAATACAATGAAAGCATTTACTCTTCCATAAATACAAACAAACAGCTGAACTTAACTCAATATCTCAACAGGATTTCAGTAGTGGAGTTAAACATGAGCCACGCCAAGTGATGAACTGACTGCCAAGGATCAATCAAACTGTTATCACTTTAGGTGATTGAAAGGTTCAGGAAATGGTTAAGTCCAGCGACAACAGTACTCAGCCCCCGGAATCACAATTATTCTTTATCCAACATGTTTTGTCTTCGAATGATCTCCAGAATGGCCAAACTCACAAGATTTAAACTCTTCAGTTGATAGTAGACCTAATAGAGAAATGCACATTGAAAGTTGGCTCTACTTGGTTAAACTGTATGGCAGCCATTGAAGGTTAGCTCTACTTGGTTAAACTGTATGGCAGCCATCTTGGAAAAAGCTGTTCAGGTTCAAAGCTCTTCTTTGGAAGAACCACTAAAATTATCTGTTTGAAACTGGCATGCATGATCTATTGGCCAGGGTCTCCAATTCTTCTTAAGGGTTTGTTGCTGCAAAATCAATTATGGCTGCCATGGTCATTCAAAAATTGGTCAAATTACAAGAGTCACATCTGAAGAATAAAAGTGCCTAAATACATGTTTTCAGACATCGTGACAATTAAAATGACAACTATCTATGTAAGACGACATCAATTTCTCCAATTCATTTATGCTGTGTGCTGGCATATAAGATGACATGAATTTGACATCTCGGAGAGGTGTGGGCTGAATAGCTATTAAAAAAAGCTTCTTCAACCCAGATCCAGTAAGAAGCTGTCGTGTTGACTAGAACAGGCCATCTGAGCTCCCGCTAAGAGTACAACATGCTGTCCTGGGTCCCTGTCTACAACAGACAGTCCGGAGCTCCCACTATGGTTACAACAGGCAGTTCAAGGGCTCTGAAAAGAACTCCAGAAAACTGCTTACCTTTCAATGACAATTTCTTCCTCTTAATAGGAGATGACCCAGCATCACTTTCTGAATCTACTGCAAGCAAAATATACCAATAAAGATTCAACTAAGTTCATTCTTCACATGAGCAGGGGCAATTTAGTGAAAATCATTTGGAAAACATTTGCGTTCCGAAAAATGTTTGGGCTCCCAAACTACCAGGTGCCCAAACTAAGGGAGCAAAATTAAGAGTGGCTGGCCACTGTCCCATACCCAATGGGGATTTACATGTAGAAGCACATGCTGAAACCCCAAGCTCTGCAGTTGGGGATCATAACTTATAAAAATTACTAGAAATGGCCCTGGTAAGAGTTAGAAAACACAGGAGTAAAATGGTCTGTCTGGGAACAACAGGAAATCCAGACATAAGGGCAACTTAGGGCTCAACATCACATTCCGCAGTATTCCAGCCATATAGCAAATTAAAGCATCTCTGGAGGGAGTTCAGTAAGCCTTGGCCTTAATCATTCTGGAGATCTGGCGCTAACAAGCAATTGGAGACAAATGGGCCAACTGTGGCCCACTGATAAGCTCACTATTTTCAGTAGGCTTCTGCTCTTTTGAATACAAGATGATTGCAGACTGCTTGTACATTTCCACATTGATATTACCCCCTCGGTTTTTCATTCCATTGCAAGTGTAAACATCCATGAGCGTAACCAACATTAAAATAATCCAGGATACAACTGGTATTTGTGGATGTACCACTGATAGTGAGCATAAACCAGTATCCGTCCAGAACCCAATGGAAATACCAACATGCACAACTGTCAACTGACTTCAAAATAAAAATAAAATGTCAAGTGTGAGAAAACAAAACCACAAAAACGTTTACCTTCAAACGAGAGCCTCTTTCTCTTAACGGGAGATGGCCCACCATCACTTCCTGGATCTACTGCAAGCAAAATATACCAGTACAGATTTAAATGTCAGTGCGTTCTTCACAAAAGCAGAGCCAAATCTCTGGCCAATTCAGTTCCATGAAACGTTTGTGCTTCCAAACTGCCAGGTGCCCCAAGTAAAGGGAGTGAGTGAGAAAATATGATTTAACATAGCTTTCAACTAAATTTCAGTCTTATCACGATATTTGGACGCAATTTCTTTACAAACCTGGGAACCCCACAGGTAGCTGAGACCTACAGGTCCCAAGTAAGGGAGCAAAATTAATAATAAGAAGGGAAGCTCATGTAAATCAACTAAACTATTTCAAGTTTGGAACAAAATATTCCAAAATGGCTTAATTTTCCCTGAATTTCGAAAATGACTCCAGTAGCTGGGGCATTGCCCCAAACCTAATCAGAGGTTAAGAGCGCTCATGGAACCAGAACCTTATAAAATTTTCTAGACATGGCCCTGGTAAGTCATGAAATAAAGGCGAATAATGGTTTGTAAGGGAGAATTAGGGCTTAACATCGCGTTCAGCAATATTCCAGTCATATAGCAAAGACAAACTAACTATATGATTAACTGGACATGTACAGTTATCACGTAGAGTAAACTAATCTTTCTCTGTTAATATCCATGAACCAAATGTCAATCACTGTCAAAGTGAAAAATCAGAACCTGTCGTGACTGCCTTATTATGGAATTCTTGTACAATAATGGCGAATTTATTGTACAAATTTTTCATAGCGTTATGTCTAATGTTATTTCCCCTGATTTACCATCTTGGTTTACCTAGACTGGACACAACTTCCAGTTTGAAGCACATGCAGATGAAATTTACCATTTTCTATCTGAACAATCCAGAGGAGTTCAACTGAAATTATCCAAACCCAACACAGATCCAGATTTCAACCTCTAAATTTTCACCCTAAATTCTGCTTCCTTCTCTCAGAGAGGGGACGGGAGAGGCAATGTGGGAAGGGAATATATGGTGGGGCAATGCTTAGCCTTGGAGATGAGTTGGCAAGGGAAACTTGGCAGATCAAAACTGTAATCAGGATGATCAACATTTTCGCAGATACTGGCGAGGACAACATCGACCAAAAATAAATATTCCATGTGCATGTATTATCCAAGCAGCAGCCATATTTGGCGATTCATTTCCGTGAGAAGCAATATCCACCTGTATTAAACTGGCATTTCACTGGTTTGTGGAGAAAAAATTGGAGGGAAATCCAGCAAATCATATTCTAAAAGTTCATTTCTGCAAGTTTAGCAAAATTGCTTGAAATAAGTACCCTATTTGAAGACAGGGATATTATGCTTACATTCAATTTAATACAAATTTTGACAAATTAGATATGTTGATGAGAGATGGCTGACAGAATGTATATCTCCCCATATACGAAACATGAGAGAACTAACAAGTACTATCAAAATCTGCCTTGTCTGAGAGCGAATGTGGTTTATATGGCCATTTATGCATGGGTATTGGGATTGCGCCATCATTTGCATCACACAACAGAAAGCTGGCAAAATTAAGGTAGCTGCCATGATGATGGAACCCACAGCAGGTGTCTGTTCAGCCATAACTAATCCAGAATAGCAATAACCAAACAAGCGAGTGCCCCCAAACTTTCATAGAAATCTTGGCCCTATGGCTTCAATTGCAACCTTTCTATAAATGAGTCCAGAATCATTTCTAACTTATCCGAATAATACTAACCGGCTGCAGCCTTTCTCTTTCGTCCCGTCCTCAATATGTTCTCTTTCAGAAATGTCTGTCTGGGTAACTTGGCATCTGGAATAGGTACAAATAAACTAGCATGTAGGTAAATTCTCCCAGAATAGTTGATTACCACCAGAGCAACATTCACATGCTGGGTTGCACAGAATTTCAGATTTTCCGAGTGGGGGAATATATACAAAGGAAATTAATGCACTGTCTCATGAACTCTGGTGGGAGTTGCTGAGATTCTGGTTAAAGGACATCAGGTCAGGTATACATATCGAGTGATTCCGCACAATGCAGTAATATCATGAATAATGCAGGAAGATGTTTTAATAATGAATTTCCAGTTATATAAAAAAACAACAACAACAAAAAAAACTGGTGGAGGGACGTCAGGTGTGTGTGTGTGTGATTGGCAATGTTGATCTGTGGTATTACAAAACCATGATGTTCAGAATCCAGTGACCTTCCACCATTGATATTTGTGACTGCACTACAACTTTGAGCAAAATATCATTTCGGACACTGCCAAGACATCTCAATTAAATTATACAATTTGCAGCAGAATCAAAAACAGAACTGTAAAATCAAGAAATGGACAGCATGATTGACCATCTTACCTAGAACATGTAGAAAGAATATTCATTGTGACGTGAAATGAGTATATGCGTTTAACAAGTGAGTGAGGGAGTATGGAATTTAATGTTGCTGTCAACCTCTTCGGTCATATCATGACAGTTCCTTGTGGGACATGCCTACATGTACAGTGAGAGTAATTATATAGCAGTCTTTTATCGACATTGGGTACTATTAACTTTCTCAGATGTTGCCACTGTCAGAGGTCTAGAGTAGCAATTAGTTCCACTACAAGTCCATATTACCCTGGACGCAGAAGCAGTCCAGCATGTGGAAGCTGGGAGAAAGAAATTTTCTCCTGACAATGCCAGGGTTCAAACAATTGAATCCACACCATCTGTCATCTCTTGAGTCCAGAGTCTGCAACTCTAACCACTCGGCCACTGCCCACCCCCATAGTGTTTACCAATGTCACATTGTTGACAAAATATGAACAATGACAAACGAATAAAGAGGCATATGCAAGATAATGGATTACAATTGATCACAAAGCATAATTGATCAAATGTTCATTTAGAAGAATTAATACAAACAAATAAATTTAGTGAATATATCAAGAAAAGTGCTACCGTTTCATGATTACCTTCGTCAGTTGAAGAGATTCCAGACTCTAATCCATGATTACATTGGCCAGTTGATGAGGGGATTTCACATGCTCCTGACTCCACTTGAGGATCATTGTTCTCATCCTCTTAAATTTCTCATCACCAGTCAGGAAAAATGAATCTGCAATAATGCACTTCAAAGCCTCAAAGTTGGAATAAAAAAGGCGTGTAGACATTCTGGTTTCACTTGGGTCCCATCACATAATAAAGGTGGAAACTAAATATTTGCAAAACGCATGTATTCTCTTACATCGCGTAATGCCTCCATAAACAGAAGTTAATTGAACGGTCTTCAAGTCGGTCTCAGGGTGGCAACTTTTGACATAATCTAAAGGATAGGTTTGTAGTGTATCTCGTTACTATTGAGATGGCCCCTTATGTGCCTTGGTAATTTTAGAATGGTCCCTCAAGCCACCACGTGGACACATGGATGTAAATGGCCGCCGACCTGTAAATGTGTTCTGAGCTGAGCAGTAAAGTTTATTCTGCAAACACAAAAGGACTTTGTGTGAATTTGTGTGAATATGTTACAAGGTTTCAGCAGGCTGGGACAAATATTTTATCTGTATACATGTCTTGTACATTTTAATAATATAACGACAAATGCTAACTTAATATTATCATGAAAAATAAACTTCATTGAACAGATAATTATATTTTTATGCTGGGTACAACAATAAATGGATGTCTTTCTGTTGTGTGTATGCTGGTCTTTTCTCTGCGCACAAACATGACAAAAGAAAGATTTGTATTCACGATTCTGCAGCAACCAAGAAATACAATTGTACATACCATCAATTTTGATTTCATCAAGGGTTTTTCCAGCATACTGAGCCACCTCGCCCTGGTCAGCCAAGATCAACAGTTTTGCTATCTTGGCTTTTTCGATGGTTGTACTCATGACCTGGTAGTAGTTTCTGCGTATGTTTACTGTGTGGCCGAGATGCTTCGCAACCCATTCCATCTGGTTTTGGCTCATGTCCAACACCTACATGAACATAAAATTAAATGAAACATGAAAAAGTATTAACTTTCAAGTCTTGGGGAAACTCCGGATCCACACAATTTATCTTGTGATGCCAAGTGATAAAAACACAATTAACATTCAATTTGTTGATTTCAACAGCATATTTACATGTACACGTTGATATACCTATCTTGTCATCATTGCAAAAATGATTCAACATTCAAGGAGTCTGAACCGTCAAACATTTTCATTAAGAATTTTTTAAGTGTACATTAAGAATTAATTAAGAGATATGCAAACAGGTCATATCTAGCATGTCTAGAGCAAATTGATTTCAGAAAACATTAACGTTTTTCGCGCGCGCAGTCTACCGTCGTTTGGATTTCACTGATGTTGGTCGTCTAAGGTAAGATTTGTCTTTATTTCGCAAAGATTTTCTGAAGTTAATGTCGTAGAATATTTGTAAGATGTTTATCTAGCCACAGCAGAGCTAAAAGCGGGACGAACTCCGAGAAAATCGAGTCCACAGCGCCCCCATAGAATCTGTATGATGTCCAGCATGTATTTTTCTATGCTAGCCAGGCCCATTCCCCTTATTTCCACCAGTAGGCAAATTTGGACACCTGTTGGAGTGTAGGTTAGTGAGGGATTTAAAATTATGTAAGCAGGTGAACAAAATGAACTTTATTAGTAATATTAGTAAGAAATAAATATCAGACAGTCTTCAATTTGAAAAGATAGTGCCACGGCACTGTAGCGCTCATCTGGCTATAACTGGAGAAAGTGGCTGCGAGAAATTTTTACTGAAGAATTGCAATAGATGAGTTTCTAACTTGCATTGTCTCCCCTGAACAAAATGGCAACATACCGGTAGTCGATTTCACAGGAGGTCAAGCTGTAAATTCATGATTGTAATTGGAGGTTATGGAATAAAGGCAATTATACCAAAATATAATGTGTGATTGTCAGTAAGCTGTATAAGCAATAACCAGAACCAATTTTATTATGTGATTGCAGTCGTTCGTCCGTCTGTCCACTTCGTGTCCGGACAGTACATTGGACAGTTTTTAACCTACGATTCCAATATTTTGTGGGTATATGCACCAGGGGGAGACATGTCGAGTACGAAATATGTGCGACTGGGTTGTTACGATGGCAATGAGATGTAACAGGACATTTTTCCAATGAAAGTAATCTCTGGTGAGGTATGGCCTAACCAAGCCATACCCCCATCTGTCGGCGAAGATGTAAAAGACAGTGCCACGGCACTGTAGGTCATCTGTCTGTAACTGGAGAAAGTAGCTGTGAAAATTTTTTACTAAAGAACTGCAATAGATGAGTTTCTAACTTGTGTTGTCCCCCCTGAACACTATAAAATGATCCATGCAGTTATTTCCTGAGATTTTATGATAAAGTTTCATGGGAAATTCAAGATGCGGCAATATTGGATTTTCGAAATGAACCCAAAAAAGGTATCTTGCACAACTGGATCACAAGGGGAACCTGTGTATCAACATCCATGCAGTAATATCCTAAGAATTCACGATAACCTCTGTACCAAATTTGAGAAAGATCCATGCAGTAGTTCCTGAGAAATCACGATAACAATGTTTCATCTGGAAATCCAAGATGGCCGCCTGGTGGCCATATTGGATTTTTCAATCAGACCACAAATTGTATCTTGCGCAACTAGACCCCAAGGGGAACCTCTGTACCAAATTTGAGAACGATCCATGCAGTAGTTCCTGAGAAATCGCGATAATGTTTCATCTGGAAATCCAAGATGGCCGCCTGGTGGTCATATTGGATTTTTCAATCAGACCGCAAATTGTATCTTGCGCAACTAGGCCCCAAGGGGAACCTGCGTATCAAATTTGAGAAAGATCCATGCGGTTCTTCCTGATAAATCACGATAACGAAGTTTCATAGGGAAATCCAAGATGGCCGCCTGGTGGCCATATTGGATGTTCGAATCAGAGCAGAAAAGGTATCTTGCACAACTAGACCCCAAGGGGAACCTGTGTGCCAAATTTGAGGAAGATCCACAAAGTAGTTCCCGAGAAATTGCAATAACAATGTTTCATGGGGAAATCCAAGATGGCCGCCTGGTGGCCATATTGGATTTGTGAATCAGACCACAACAGGTATCTTGCACAACTAGGCCCCAAGGGGAACCTGTGTACCAAATTTGAGAAAGATCTATGCAGTAGTTCCTGAGAAATCGCGATAACAATGTTCCAATGGCAAATTCAAGATGGCCGCCATGGCGGCCATATTTAAAATCGTATCGACACGGCATGAACAAATTCTGGTGTACTCATTGGGGGGAACATGCATGCCAAGTTTCAGCTTAATCGGCCAAGCGGTTTCAGAGAAGAAGATGTTTACGGACGACGCACGATGGACGACGCACGACGGACGACGGACAGTCAGGCCATGACATAAGCCCATCGGGCCTTCGGCCCAGATGAGCTAAAAAAAACCCACCCTGCACCCCAGCTCTCATTTAATTGCTCAAATGGTGAAGAAGAAATAGAACATGGATGCAAATATTGACTCACCAATTGACTTCAATAGATAAGGCACATGATTTCTGATATAATTCCTTATATATCTGTTGTGTGAGTATGCAATTCATTGGAGCTGTAAAACCCCTTGGAACATTCAACAAACTAGTTCTCATGAATTCAAGGAATGACAAACATAATGAACATTATTTAAGTTCATTCAGATATGAACTTCAAAACCGCTGTGCAAACTTTACAAGTCCGAGTAGCGGCTGCGGATCAAAGTAGTGGGTTTTAGGTTTTTACTATAACTCCAATGAACATAAAAAAATTATAGTCAATTTTTTATAATTAAAGGAAAAGACAACCCTTGGGTAAGGCAGATTGGAAATGAGAGCGCCATTCCAACAGTGTA
>JAVTVY010043614.1:0-21582 GCA_036873755.1 Hanleya hanleyi | reverse complement strand
TACCATCACTACCATCCATACCATCACTACCATCCATACCATCACTACCATTCATACCATTCCTACCATCCATACCATCACTACCATCCATACCATCACTACTATCCATACCATCCATACCATCACTGCCATTCATACCATCCATACCATCACTACCATCCATACCATTCCTACCATCACTACCATCCATACCATCACTACCATCCATACCATCACTACCATCCATACCATTCCTACCATCACTACCCTCCATACCATCACTACCATCCATACCATCACTACCATCACTACCATCACTATCATCCATACCATCACTACCATCCATACCATCACTACCATCTATGCCATCCTACCATCCATACCATCACTACCATCCATACCATCACTACCATCCATACCATCACTACCATCCATACCATCACTACCATCCATACCATAACTACCATTCCTACCATCACTACCATCCATACCATCACCACCATCCATACCATCACTACCATCCATACCATCACTACCATCCATACCATCACTACCATCCATACCATCACATCCATACCATCACATCCATACCATCCATACCATCACTACCATTCCTACCATCACTACCATCCATACCATTCCTACCTTCACTACCATCCATACCATCACTACCATCCATACCATCACTACCATTCCTATCATCCATACCATTCCTACCATCACTACCATCCATACCATCACTACCATCACTACCATCCATGCCATCACTACCATCCATACCATAACTACCATTCCTACCATCACTACCATCCATACCATCACTACCATCCATACCATCACTACCATTCCTACCATCACTACCATCCATGCCATCACTACCATCTATACCATCACTACCATCCATACCATCACTACCATCCATACCATTCCTACCATCACTACCATCACTACCATCCATGCCATCACTACCATCAATACCATCACTACCATCCATACCATCACTACCATTTCTACCATCACTACTATCCATACCATCACTACCATCCATACCATAACTACCATCCATACCATCACTACCATCCATACCATCACTACCATTCCTACCATCACTACCATCCATACCATCACTACCATCCATACCATCAATACCATCCATACCATCACTACCATCCATACCATCACTACCATCCATACCATCACTACCATCCATACCATGATGGTGATGGTAGTAATCCTACTTGGGACTGGACTATCCAGCAGTAATCCCACAGAGGACTATCCATCAGAATAACGTGGGACTGGTCCACCCAGCAGTAATCTCACACTGGAATGCCCTATGTACCAGTAATCCGACTGCACTGACCTATCCATCCTACATGGGATTAACTTTTGCCAGTAATCCCACATGGGACTGATGTTATTGTCTGTACCAGATAATCTATTCCAGACATTATTGTCTGTACCGCATCACTTATTCCAGACCTTATTGTTTGCTCTACATGTATGCTTTCAATACTGCTGCACCTTTGGCGGATGACCCCGCAAGGCGAGATGTTGGGGTTCTCAGAACGCTTGTTAAAAGAATAATGGTATGTTTATATAGTAAGAAAGGGGTGTTTGTTTTCTTCTGCTGGACCCTCCCGCCAAATCGCCGGTCAGGGGATATAGAATCACTATCACATTTCTCATCTTTTGTGAAAACCTGACTATTGAGCTAAAAATGGTGTACCTAAAACAACCAAGGGAGTAACTACTCGAGCTGAAAATCAGTCTTATAAATTTCCTAAGGATTGATTCATTCTGTCCATCTTGGCATATTTTTGGTCAGAATAAAAGAAATGCTCAACGAGTTCCTCAAAGATCATGCAAGAATAACATGTGATGTCTGCAAACATGTGATAGGTTGATAGATATTAAAATATACTCTTTCTCTCTAAACCCGACTGACTGGACAAAACCTAGCTACTCAAAAAGTTTTTTCTTCTGTAATATGCAGGTTATTATTTTATTTTTCCAAATGATCAATGAAATATTTCCATCGACGAGAAGATCAAGAACTGTGCATGATGCCATAACATGTGTTTACACGCAAAAAAACTGCCTGACAATAGATGTTGCTGTGATCACACCATTTCCACGACGACAGTGGTCAAGCCTCGCTTTGAACTTGAAGCAAGATACTGCAGTGGCATCCATTTTATGTGCGACCATTAAATAATAAGTATCCAACAGAAATGTTCTGTCAAAACTGTTCTGAAAAAAAACGAAACAATGGGTTTTCAATATGACATGGTGAGAACTTTTTCCGGATGTTTGTGAGGATGTATTTATATTTTTGTACATACGTCTTTAGGTTGACAGACATGACAAGTATTTGCTTAACTGGGTACTGCTGTTGATACTGTGTATAGATGTACATGTACTATAGTGCTGAATCACAGCATAGTTTATGTGTCAGACTCCACATTGTTGGATATGCCAAAGGCAGATTATTATTTTTTTCTCAATGCATTCCATTTTCATACACCACATTTATTGAGTGACCACCGCATGTCCATGTACAAAAATACTAAAGCTCAACATGAGGAAAAAGTTGCAGCAGTGATATTCAATGCACTGATGCAGGGAAATTGTGTATTCTTATGCTCTCAACCGTGCATGTTCACAGAAAGTATCTTGAAATTTCATCCATCATACTGTAGGCGTATACAGGGTGATCAGCATTGGTACATACACATACATATATGTCTGAATGTGTTGATTGACCTTTAGTAGCTACATGTAGGCTATTGAGAATTCTTGTGATTAATAATTAGGAAACTTTGGGCAACATCTGGTGAATGGTCATCTTCTTCATGTTTTTTCGTAATTTAGTTCCATAACATTTTAATGCTTTAACAAATTCATTTGAAAGGGCCTGGTAGGATATACAACTTAAATCAAATAGGTATGTGATCATGGTGCAGAAACCTTATCAAAATTAGTCCAATTGACCTATATTATCTGATTCACTACTAGGTTGCTTGTTGCCATGAACTGATTGTTCTCCAACAAGGGCCCTGTTTTAATAAGTCAGATCAGACAGATATTAACAAACTTTGAATCCAATAGAGAGAGACATTGTTATTGAGAGAATGCCGTATGGTAAATGCAAATGGACAAAATAACATTTTTTTTCTCTGCTCCTCACCTCGGACTTGCTTTGTCCCATGGAGAATTCAAAGGCTGCAAACTGTATTTCTGTACTGCGGCAGTCCTGTATTCTTATGAACGATACATGTAGAAGAGAGAATTTCTAAAATATGTTGGTTCAGTTTATTTACAGTGTTTCTAATGCAAAATATATTTTCTCACATCACCTGTACATGTGTACTGTAATCTGTTGTGGACAGACAGTAAATACCAGAGCCAGCAGATCTTGATGCAGGTGTTTTTCCCAGCTTACAAATACATCACTACTGTGACTGTTATAAATGGGAGTGACTACGTCTGATGTCAACATTGTGATTTACATGTACTATGTATCTTTGCAGGTGTTCTCCATCATTGTGTTTGGGTGTATTTCTTCTGGTGCCTGGAAGGGAGGATCCTGTCAGCTGAACGATGATCCCAACGCCTGTGGTTATGCCACTGGTATTGGTGTGATCGCCTTCCTCGCTTGCATTATTTTTCTCGTTCTTGATGCCATGTTTGATAACCTCAGCAGTGTGCAGCACAGGAAATATGTCGTCATAGCTGATATTGTTTTCTCAGGTGAGCTAATTATTCTAAGTATTCTAAAGATTGGTATATGAACAAACCTGCAAGTGGCTAAGGAGTACTTCACTTGTGTAGGTTCCTGATGCAAGGGTTAGCCTATTAAAAGGAAACGTAACCAATTATTTTACTGTCCTTAAGGGTTTTATTAAATTTGTGAAGCCTTGTTTTGACTTGAAACCCTGATCAACTAGACTGTCGATGGATTGACTGGGTTCTTTCACACATGAATTACCGACATGATCAACCTTAAATCTTCATGACGTCGTGACATTTTTAGAGTATACCCTCACTTCGGCTCATGTAAAAATGTCATGCAGTGGTGCAAGGGCAGCATCAACAAAGTCTTCAATATTAATTTTATTTTGCATTCTACCAACATATTTTTTTTTATAAATTAAACATTTGGAATACGAATGCTGATGTTTATAATGATAAATCACACCCAAAAATAAGGTAAGTAGGGCCTACTTCTTAAACTCTTAAGATCATGTGACCAGTAGATCACATTATAGTTCCTGTGAAAGCCTGTCAAAGTAAGTACTGTACACATCATTGGTTACTTTGTTATTGTTCTACAGCACATAACAGTCAGTGTTATCAGTTTATGGGGAAATTATGTAGTTTGTAATCTAAGTCTTCGGGCCCTAATCTAAATGTACATGTAGCCCTATCAGCATCCACTATTCAGATGCTGCCGTTGGCATGCAGTGCCCTTGCGGTAAAAAAAACACCCCCTCCCCCAGCTTGCCGCTTGTGTCATTCACCGTGCATGAATTTGCCTGCCCTCTCTGGCGCCTATCAACCCCTGTCCTTTAATCTTCCCCCTCCACATAAGTGGGAGTGGGACTTGGAAATGCTACCTGTCCGTCCTTACGTCTGTCTGTCCCAACCATGCTGTGAACATGATATCTTGAGAACAATTCAACCGATCGACTTCAAACTTGAGGGGTGGCTTCACATCAGTGAGAAAACTGCATAATCCAAGATGGCCATCATCAGTCATCAGGTATGAAGGATTTCACACACCCATATAGCCGACAGACCCGTCATGTAAGACAACTTCAATCGGCAACACTTTGCGTGCAATGTACTTGGCCCTTTTCACTCCTTGGTTGAATGGTTCCCCACATGTAGTCACCTATTGTATGTGTCTTACATGACGGATTTGCCATATACATGTAGCCCCTATGCATGTTGTAAATGCGATATCTCAAGAACAAATGAACTGATCAACTTCAAACTTGGTGATTGGTTTCACATCAGGGAGAAGATGGCTTTTCAACAAACTGCGTCATCCAAGATGGCCACTGTTAGCTAATTTGGATTTCACACACCCATATTGCATCTATGCATGTTGTCAATGCGATATGTCGAGAACAAATCAACTTCAAACTTCAGTGAGATGATGGCTTGGATTGTTTTTCGCTAAATCTTGGATGTCACACCCATATAGCCCCTATGCATGTCAGTGCTGGCTGTGAGAGGAGAGCGGTCGCTCGCACGCGCCTCATGCTCGCCTAAATTCCAATTATGGCAAGTATTGAAGCACTCACCATAATTTGTGCAAAATTTTTTTAGTCAAAAGTCCAAATGTGAACCATTTTCACTACCAAAATATTGTTTAGAAGAATGTCCAATTACAGATTAGGGAGACCTAAACTATCAAGGTCCAGTGACTTAGTCACAAGCGTGTCAGTTGGCATGTTTCATTCCGAAAGTAAAACTCCGGGTATGTTGTTGTTGTTGTTGTAAATCTACACTTGCCTCATGGTGGAGTTCCGTGCTATTTGCACAGTTACTCTGGCTGCAATAAGCTCTTGTATATTACTTCATATCCTTTGCTTTATACTGGTGTCAGTTTTATTGAGTTCTGGTCAACAACTTTTCAATTGCCAGTCTCAAAATACGTCGTTTGCAGTCATCCATCACAGAGAGCACATGGTTATACAAATTCACCAAATTGCGGATTTGAGAAAGATCCGGAAGTGGACTTTGAGAAAAATCAGTGAGCAGACTTTGCAAATAGTTTCTGTAGTCAGTGTTTTTACTTTAATTTGTTATTTATAAATCTAAAATGTCAATTATCATCTGCTACAAAAGGAACCATAACTTAAGAAAAACCTAATAAACACTGAGCTACAAAAGTGATGTATTCTCATTTTACCGATAATAAGAAAATGTTTTCCTGTCTCCTGGAGTCTTAATTTGGCAGTATAATTTGAAGTCACTCGCCTAAACATTTTCCAAGGAGAGTGACAGTCACTCGTCCATACTCGCCTTACAGCTTTTTGAGGTGAGTGATGGATAGCTCTCCTGCATTTTCCTCACAGCCAGCACTGCATGTTGTGAACGCAATCTCGAGAGAACAAATCAACCAATCAACTTCGAACTTGGGGGGTTAGCTTCACATAAGGGAGAAGATGGCTGGGATTGTTTTTTCACCAAACTGTGTGATCCAAGTTGACTGCCTCTGTCCATCCCATCCATGACAGGGCTCACCACTCGCCTGTTTTCGTTGGCCAAAATAAAATTTAATGACATCTTCAACTGTTGTTGTCAAGTTCTTGGCTTCCAAAATATCTTCTTGTTCATCATTGGCATGTTTCATAGGTCAGAATAAAATTTAATGACATCTTCAGCTGTCATAAAATTCTTGGTTTCATAAAGATCTTGTTGTTCCTGCCGTTTCCGCTTCATGTGTTTGTGCAAAAAGTATAACCCTGTGTCGGAACGAAAATACAGATCCATTATGGGTAGACTGGTTGCCTCCCTTGTATTTCCATACAGACACGTTTCGAGACGTGGGTTATGATTTCCACAAATATAAAACCACCATGGCATCACACCGTTTTAAACATTAGTTTCCGATTTTGTTTAACATTACATCACTCCGTTTTAAACATTAGTTTCTGATTTTGATTTACTCTCACTGTTACGCGGACTTTCGTCCCACGATCAAGTCCATGCTTTTCATTGCTCTCACGCAATTCCGATGCCAAACACGCCTTTTCGTTCCTGACAATTTTGTCACTGTTAGCAAGCTGTTAGCGGAAAATTGCACGATGTCGAATCCGAAAGGAAAGCCGATAGAACTATCAACGTACCTAAAATGGGGAGAGGAACTTACATCAAATTTTGACTTGAAAAAAACATGCAATTTTTGTCAGTCTCTATAATTTTAAGATTCTACTTCTAGAAGTAATTTTAGCATTTCACTCACCTCGGGAATTTCTCAGGCGAGTGATAAAAGCACTTGCCTCACTCGCCTGAGCTTAAATTCAGGCGAGTGACGAATCACTCGCCTTCATTTTGCTCCTTGAGAGCCCTTGAAAACAAATCAATCGATCAACTTCAAACTTGGGGGTGGCTTCACATCAGTGAGAATATGGTGGGATTGTATTTCACCAAACCATGTGATCCAAGATCTGCATCATCCGAGATGGCCACCATCAGCCATGTTGGATGTCACTCACATTGATGCCACCGGATACTTTTACTGCATCATGCTGCCCCCTTTCTTTCATAGACAATTTTACAACATTGTCATTCACAACTGTTAGATTCCGTTTACATCAATCAGACCACACTCTTAGCAACAATCTAATGTCACACAAAATGTACACATGTATATGGTGATTATATCCCATGTTAGTGGGAAGCGAGTTGGTTAGGGACCTGCTAGCTACACAGCTTGTTTTAGGCCCTGGCAGTAAATCAGCTGAGCACAACTAGGGAGGGCGGTGGAGGTATTAGGGAATACCGGATGGGATCATGTCGCCGCGCTGTCCGGCTGGCTGGATGGATGAACGACATGACCGCTCTAAAAGGTGAACCATTCCAGCTAGAGCCTTCAAATTTGGTGTACTGCATTGTCGGGTAAAGCACAAGCCTTTTGAAATTGGGCACATTTAGTTGATTTTTGTGGTTTCCATGGAAACATAGCGAAAAATATTCATATAACGACGTGACCACTCTAAAAGGTGAACCGTTGCAGCTAGAGACTTCAAATTGTGTATACAGCGTTGTTGGGTGGTAAAGCACAAGCCTATTGAAATTCGGGACATTTTGGTGGTTTTTATACGCCCGCCCAAAAGGCGGACGTATTATGTGATGGCGGTTTTCGTCTGTCTGTCTGTCCGTCCCCCGTGTCCGGTCTATATCTGGAACAGTTTTCTATCTACAGTTCTAATTTTTGATGAGTGGATACCCTATGGGGAGACAATGTGTCACGTACCAAAATGAAGGTCGAGGTCAGAGGTCAAAGGTCACTAGCCTGTGAAAAACAGGAATTCACTGAAGTGTTCGTGTCCGGTCTATATATGTGAACGTTTTCTATCCACAATTACAATTTTTTGTGAGTGGATACGCCAGGTGGAGACGATGTGTCGCGTACCAAAATTGAGGTCAAGGTTGGAGGTCAAAGGTCACTGTTGCCCAAAATCAGGAAATCATTGATCATTGAAAGTTTTCTATCTACAGTTCTAATTTTGGGTGAGTGGATGCACTAGAGGGGAACGATGTGTTGCATACCAAATGTAGGTCGAGGTCAGAGGTCAAAGGTCAGTGTGATCTAATAATCAGGGAATCAGCAAAAATTACTAATTTTTATACGCCCGCCAAAAGCGGACGTATTATGTGATGGCGGTTTCCGTCCGTCTGTCCGGTTCTCGTGTCCGGTCTATATCTGGGACAGTTTCCTATCTACAGTTTCAATTTTTGGTGAGTGGATACCCTACGGGGAGACGATGTGTCGCGTACCAAAATGGAGGTCAAAGGTCAAAGGTCACAGGCCTAAAAAACAGGAAATCACTGAAGTGTTCGTGTCCGGTCTATATCTGTGAACTTTTTCTATTCACAGTTGCAATTTTTTGTGAGTGGATATACTAGATGGAGACGATGTGTCGCGTACTAAAATTGAGGTCGAGGTCAGAGGTCAAAGGTCACTTGCCTAAAATCAGGAATCATTGATCGTTGACAGTTTTCTATCTACAGTTCTAATTTTTGGTGAGTGGATACCCTAGGGGAGAACGATGTGTTGCATACTAAATGTAGGTCAAGGTCAGAGATCTGCGGTCAGTGTGACTGAAAAATCAGGAAATCATTAAAAATTTCTAATTTCTAATTTTGTGAGTGGATTCAAATAGGGGAAATGATGTGTCGCATACCAAAATGTAGGTCAAGGTAGAAGGTCAAGGGTCACTGTGCCCCCAAAATCAGGAAATTATTAAAAATAACATTTCTTTGTGTCAGTAGATATATTAGGGGGACACGATGTGTCACATATCAAAATGTAGGTCAAGGTAAAAGGTCAAGGTCACTGTGACCCCAAAATTGTGAAATTGTTAAAAATCATGATTTTTTGAGTCCATTGAGAAATTATGGGTAGCTGTTTTGTCATGTACCAAAATTTAGATCCAGGTCAATAGTCAAGATCACTGTGACCCCAGAATCAAGGTCAAAGGTCAGTGTGATCTAAAAATTAGGAAATAATTAAAAATTACTAATTTTTTGTAAGTGGATTCAATAGGGGGAAATGAAGTGTCGCATACCAAAAATTAGGTCAAGTTCAACTTAGGTCAATGTGACTCCAAAATCAGGAAATTATTAAAAATAACTTTTTTTGTGTGTCAGTAGATACATTAGGGGGACACGATGTGTCACATACCAAAATGTAGGTCAAGGTCAAAGGTCAAGGTCACTGTGACCCCAAAATCGTGAAATTGTTAAAAATCATGATTTTTTGTGTCCCTTGAGAAATTATGGGGAGACGGTTTGTCATGTACCAAAATTTAGGTCACGGTCAACAGTCATTCGTTTTTAAGGAGTGTGATCACACCACACTCCTAAACACACTCCTAAAATTAATCTAGGTGAGTGAAAACAGCACTCCTTACAACAACTTCTATAAATACTAAAAGCCTCCATGAGTGTGATTTACACTCCTAGAATCATATTAGGAGAGTGATATACAGCACTCCTGCTGTTTTCAAAAACGAAAGACTGGGTCAATAGTCAAGGTCACTGTGACTCCGGAATTCAGAAATCTTTGAAAATTACTTTTTTTTGTGTCAGTAGATACATTAGGGGGACATGATGTGTCACGTACAAAAGTGTAGGTCAAGGCCGAACGTCAAGGTCACTGTGACCCCCAAAAGCATGAAATTCATAAAAATCATGATTTTTTGGTGTCCATTGATACATTGAGGGAAGACGATGTCTTGTACCAAAATTTAGGTCAAATGTCAAAGTCACTGTGACCCCAAAATCAGGAAATCATTAAAAGTCACATTTTCATATGCCTGTCGAAGACGAGGTCGTGTAATGCGATGTTGGGTTCTGTCCATTATCCGTTAACATTTGTTGTCCATGCGATATCTCTAGTTTCAAGGTATGGATTGGTACCAAATTTTGAGTATACCTTACTCGCATGGCAAGAGGAGCCATACATCAATTTGTCAAAGGTCAAGGTCACAGTCCTCCAAACCTGAATCAAGTTTAGCTGACTATATGTGTTAGGTTGGAATATTCAGAGTTCTCTCCCCTACATGTATATAGCATTTGTCCTGTGGAGTTGCCTGCCATGTTTGAAACAGCTACATTTAGTTCAACTGTTGTGAAATAAAAACCATACAATTACTAATTTAACGGAGAGATGGGTCCTTTATGACCTTCATACCTGTTTTAATATTAACTCAAGAACAAAGGTTTACTTCATCACTTTCTTCTTCCTTCATGAAAATTTTTCTCGTCTGAGAGAAATCCATTTGCAGAAAAACTACTATTTTCTTGTGTTTGACTATTGTCGATTTCAGTGTGGGATCATGTGTGAGCTCTCGGCTCTTGCTCCAAGGTCAACTAGTTGCCAAGAGTTAAGCTCATTTTAGGTTATCATTCAATATAAGATGTGATATATGGTACATTCTCAGCAGCACAAAATTTTAGACCTTTCTCTGGATTGCTAGCTACCAATTGGAATCAAGGCTATTAAACAACCTTGAAATTTGGACCAATGTAATTCCAGATATACGGGCGTATATTGAAGCCCCTTGGGCTCTTGTTGTGGTTTCCATGGCAACATAACGAAAAATATCCACATTACGACGTGAATGCTCTAAAAGCTGAACCGTTGCAGCTGGAGACTTCAAATTTGGTATACAGCATTGTTGCATGGTAAAGCACAAGCCTATTGAAATTAGGGACATTTTGGTGGTTTTTGTGGTTTCCATGACAACATAACAAAAAATGTCCACATTACGACGTGAATGCTCTAGAAGCCGAACCGTTGCAGCTGGAGACTTCAAATTTGGTATACAGCATTATTGCATAGTAAAGCACAAGCCTATTGAAATTGGGGACATTTTGTTAATTTTTGTGGTTTCCATGGCAACATAACGAATATCCACATGACGATGTGAACGTTCTAGCAGCCGAACCGTTGCAGCTAGAGACTTCAAATTTGGTATACAGCAATGTTGGGTGGTAAAGCACAAGGCTATTGAAATTGGGCAAATTTGGGTGTTTTTGCTGTTTTCATGGCTCTATTGTGGATATGGAAAATATCCACAGAATGAGGTTAATGCTTTAGAAACAGAACCATTGCAGCTAGACACTTCAAATTTGGTAGCATTATTGTGTGCTTGGTGTTTTTGCAGTTTCCATGGCAACAAATGGAAAATATCCACAGAATGATGTTAATGCTTTAGAAACCAAACCATTGCAGCTACACACTTCAAATTTGGTAGCATATTGTGTGGTAAATCACAAGCCTATTGAAATTGGGTACATTTGTGACGATTTTTGGATCTGTGTAAAAGGGTGCCCGCACAAAAACCCCATGAGCAATTCAGTCTTACAAGAAGATGGTTTGCTCTGAACACCAATGTTTGACTAACAACCGTCCAGATAGGCAATTGCAGGTTAAATTTTGATGTCCCGGCGCGAAGCCTGCATGTTATAACACTCAGACGGGCCAACGTCATAATGACAATGACGTCTGAATTTAACCTGTAAATTGCCTGTCTGAGTTTTGTTTTACTATTCACGGAGAAATGCGAGGAGGATTTTCTTGATATTTTTAAATAAAATTGCACTCTGAGAGTTTAGCTACTGTGCAAATCTCTAGCCAACTTTCCATACAAATAAACATGACTGTTTTTCCCCCAACTACTTCTGTTTCCCCTTATTGAATGCCCTTCATCTGTCTATACCGGAGATTTATATTGCTCATGTGTAAGGGACGGCAAGTTCACATTAGGCCGATGGGATCAAGTGTGGCCGTGACCTCTAGTATTAGGTACTGTACGCAGATGCAAATTTCCATCCCTAATATAATGGGTTGAATGTGAATAGTTATTCAGTTATGAACGACTTGACCAGGAAGTTGGGGACATTCTCAATGTAGTTTTAAGGGAGTTGCTATGTTGATTGTAAGCTGGGGAGTTGAGCATGTTTATGGAGGCGCAGGGGGTGGAAGACTTCCTCATCTGTCCACAGTATTCATGATATTCTTTCAACATGTTGAAGTATATGCTGCATTCTGTCAATGACAATGTCTCTCTTTATTCAAATTTTGTTAATGTCTGACTTGTGGACTATGATCGTTGAATTCTGCTCGCTGATGATGTGACATAAACCAGCCGTGTTCACGTATCTTTTCTCATTTTATCAATATAAGCTTGAAGCTGAGATGTTAACAGCAGCACAAAGCCCTGTAGGCAGAAGGTCCCAGTGTGCAGCCTCGGGGAGTCTGGACAGGGCTCTGTAGATCTGATGTACTCTATTAATCTGTGTGTGTGTATTGATTTAATGCCGTACTCTGAAGCCAGTCAGTTATCACTTGATTGACTGCCTCAACCCTCTATTGAACTCGCCTTATACATTGTCCTGGCTACATGACCATCCACAGTCAATCTACATGTACAACACACCCAGACATCACCCTATCCCCCAGTGGCATTTCCCACCCTGCAGGGTATTGACCAGGGTCCATACAAGACATGGGAAAACCTGGAAAAGCATTGAGAATGAATTGAAATGGCTTATTCCAGGCCTTGAATATCAGTATTTTTGCTCAAAGGGCCTGGAAAGTCAATATTTTGCTTGGGTTAAAAAGGTTTGCTGATGATAGAGAGTATTTTGAAATCTTGAAGTGGAATCTGAAGAGTAATATAGGATCAGGAGAGATAAACTTGAAAGGGATTCTCACAGTTGAAAATGGGATTGGAAAATGATAAGTTAGGACCTGGAAAAGGCCTGGAATTTTGACTGATTCCAGGCAGGCCTTATTTTTTCAAAATCTGGCGTGAACGATTTACCGTTCGCGTGATTTTTAGCGTACGTAACCGATCGTTCGGTTACGCACCAACTTCGTTGCGTAACCGATCGGTTACGTGAAAGGTTACGTAAATTTTCGAAACAATTTGGAGCCACGTGTGGAAAAATCAAACCAGACACGGCTTATTATTTCATTAATTATTTCACGCGAGTTCGGTATTTATTACTAAAAAATACGCTTAGTTATGTGAAGATCGTCTACAAATGTAAAACAGAGCGTCATTTATTCAGAAAAGTTTGTTGAAACGCGTAAAACGCACCTTGTTTACAAGCTTCTGCAACGAAATCCCGGAAGCCCCTCCCAACGTTAAAGATATCAAATTGAAGGGCAACAACTCTGCTTTCATTTCAACACAACCTTATTTCAGGTCAATAGTAAAAATGCGTCGATTTTATTGGGTGAAAATGGTCATGTGTTTCGAATCCTTCTCATTCAACCCCAATAAACCCGCGAAAATGCTGGTCACCTGACGTAACCCGACTTCCTGATTGGGCAAACTGCTCCAACTGCTCATTAACATAAAATATCGTTAAATGTCGTTTGGTTTTGCTGAGGTAAGCCACACGTCGCGTAAACAAAAGGATTTTTACCGATTCACTTGGAATTTTTAATAAATATTCAATATTCGTTATGCTACGAGTAACCAGGAATACATACCGTGACATCTATAAGAATTCAGACGAGTTATTTAGTCGAGATGAAGCAAAACAGACCGTCTATCGGCATCGGTAGTATTCTGAACGTGATAAAATTCCAGTGCTTACGTGAGTTTTACGGTACATTATTTTTGCCGAAATGCGATTCCTAAATATTTCTAAAGCTGTAAAATGCCAAATATGTTCTGAATGTATGTTCAGGGTTTCAAAATGATTTATTGTGCATCAAATAACCTCCATTATTTCAATTTATTGATCAATTCCAACGACCAGACAGTCTCCACTTCTCGGCAAATAGTTTCAGCGCCGACCTATTTCCATCTGGGCATGCGTAATTGTCTGGCCAGTGAAAACGAAACCACTCAGACACAAACAATTTAACTAGGCCATAAGCAATTCATGATTTATCAAACAACCACGGCCATGTAAATTAGCCTGCCAGTCGACAAAAGGAGAAAGAGAAACTGGACGGTATACGCGGAAATATCGCTGTCGCCACTTTTTATTTTATTTTCACTTTGTGCAGACAGACAATGCCGACTTCACGTAACCTGAACGAGCGTTCGCGTCAAAAAATAAGGCCTGCCAGGTGTATGAACCCTATGATTGGGGATAAGTGGCCTCCGCTCGGTATGCAAGGTCAAATTATAAGGTACTTATACTGTAAAAAAAGAATGCGAAATGTTGCGTTCCGAAATGTCGTACCATTTTGTGTGCCAAAGTGTCGGGTGCCAAAATGTCTCGTACCGAAATATCTGGTGCCGAAATATCACTGCTGACCGGACAGCACACATGAATCTGGTGATGCATCAGTGATCTTTACCCAGTTTTTAAAAAGGTTTACTTACATCAGTACTGCATCATACAAGTCATGAAATCTCTTACAGCACTGTGATAGTCTAGTGATTAGAGCATCCGCCTCACAAGTGGGAGGTCCTGTGATAGTCTAGTGATTAGAGCATCCGCCTCACAAGTGGGAGGTCCTGTGATACTCTGGTGATTAGAGCATCTGACTCACAAGTGGGAGGTCCTGTGATAGTCTAGTGATTAGAGCATCCGCCTCACAAGTGGGAGGTGCTGTGATAGTCTAGTGATTAGAGCATCCGCCTCACAAGTGGGAGGTCCTGTGATAGTCTAGTGATTAGAGCATCCACCTCACAAGTGGGAGGTCCTGTGATAGTCTGGTGATTAGAGCATCCGCCTCACAAGTGGGAGGTCCTGTGATAGTCAGGTCATTAGAGCATCCACCTCACAAGTGGCAGGTCCTGTGATAGTCTAGTGATTAGAGCATCCGCCTCACAAGTGGCAGGTCCTGTGATAGTCTAGTGATTAGAGCATCCGCCTCACAAGTGGCAGGTCCTGTGATAGTCTAGTGATTAGAGCATCCACCTCACAAGTGGGAGGTCCTGTGATAGTCTAGTGATTAGAGCATCCGCCTCACAAGTGGGGGGTCCTGTGATAGTCTGGTGATTAGAGCATCCGCCTCACAAGTGGCAGGTCCTGTGATAGTCTAGTGATTGGAGCATCCGCCTCACAAATGGCAGGTCCTGTGATAGTCTGGTCATTAGAGCATCCACCTCACAAGTGGCAGGTCCTGTGATAGTCTGGTCATTAGAGCATCCACCTCACAAGTGGCAGGTCCTGTGATAGTCTGGTCATTAGAGCATCCACCTCACAAGTGGCAGGTCCTGTGATAGTCTGGTCATTAGAGCATCCACCTCACAAGTGGCAGGTCCTGTGATAGTCTGGTCATTAGGTTATTTTGGCCAGTAATATGGTAGGCCCATGAAGTGTTTTCTTATCAGCCATAAAGGCCACAGGAGACCATGGTCAGCTTAATTTAATAGCCCTTGGCCAGTCATAAATAACTGCTAAGAGGGAGGTGTGGGCATGCTGTCTAACATGTGGTTGTGGTTAGGGATAATAAAAATTAGTTCCCTGGCATACACAGTACACAGCTTGAGGGAGACCAGCTCTGCACTTGTCCAAGAGGACTTTGGCCAAGCAAGACAAACTCCATAGCTGATGTGCTGGCTCATAGTCATCATGCCAATAACCTATATTTTCTTTCTTGAAAACCAGTACAGAGAGTCATACACTGAAATTGTACAAGTCACTGGAATTGTAATTCGGTTTAGGTTTTTAATTTGAAATTTTAATTGCAGAAGGCAAATATATATCTCATTTAGATATTTTATCTGAATTTGTTTATCAGCAAAAGATGGAAAAACATATCCTGGATGGAACAGAATGAGGAAATGTCTACTCTAAAATAGTACAATGTAGTAGTGGCAAAGAATTTGACAGTAGAATGACAATCCTTTTGACAGAAATTTCCAATGAAGAAATAATTCCATTTTTATAAGAACATAATCTTTATTATGTCTATAACACATGTAAATTGAAGACGATCATTCAGTGATTTTATTAATTCCAAAATCAGCTTAAATTTGAAGCTCTGTATATGGCATGATACAAGTGCACAAGTCCTTTAAAGGTCAACCCAAACGGATTTTTTTTTGGTCTAAAAATCCTTAAAAATCATAGTTCATACTTCACTTTGTATGAAAAAAATATTGAAAAAATTCTAATCTGATCAGAAACACACGTAATATAGGAGCAAAGTGGGCTTTTCCACACTTTCACAGCTGGGTTGATGACGTCACGCAGGGAAGTTGCCTGAGAAAAAACAGCGGATAACATGGAAAGCGAGTGCAGTCAGAGCTCCGGCTCAGATGTCGATTCGAGCGATATCAGCTTCTTAGATGGAAATATTTTTCGCCAAGAAGATGAAATAGACATAGAGGAGGATGATGACGGGCAAATTAACACTTGTTTGCAGACCAACGGCGGAATTCAGCCCTATCAATTTGAGCCGTACGGCTCCGATTCTGACAGTGACAACCACTCTGACAGCGTGGAACTCGACGACGACAGGATTCGGAGAGGTCGTTTGTTGAATACAGATTGGTATGCAACTTGACTGGAAACCTTATTATCGTCATCTATAAGACCAAATGTCCATATATTTCAAACTGTATTGAATGTAGAACGATTCTGTGATGTAAAGAACGAGCACATCTTTGTTGTTATTGTTGTTACTGACCGAGGCAGCCTTTTCGAAGGGATAAACTCCGGGATTCGGCAGTATGGACAGTAAACTGTTGATAACTCTACTGATATACGTCCGACTTGAATTTTGTTTGTTTTCCCATAATCCCCATGAAATACCAATTTCAGAATTATATAGTTTGATAAAAACACTTTGGACATTCATGGCGAAAAGTAAGCCGTGGTGAGTGGATCGGCATTCACATTTGCTCAATTTTCGACAAATTACCTCAATTAAATTGAAATCGAATGATATTCCCACAATCTCAAATGTCAAGGGATTATGAAAGTATAATTATCACATCAGTATCTACAGCCATTCACTCCAATTGGTGTTTTTTATTTATTTACTTATCAAACGTATATATATTTATGAAAGATCATTTTATTATTATTAAATAGTATATATGAAATAGAGACTCATCCAGTCTAACCAGTAGGTGCTCAAGCAACAAATGCCACGCGAGAGCGAGCACGGCATGTACAGCCGTCTCCCTGCCCGAGGCCTCGCTTGCAGGCTAGGTTCGTTCAGCCGATGTCCGTGATAGATTCTCCTTGTCCGATTTCTTTGCCGTCACATTCTGATTGTTCTTAGGTTTGATAGTTGGAATAGCTGTTCTCTTTAGTTTTGGTTTGTACCCGAATTCAACTGCTACGCTGTAGATGTCCTCGAATGATGTCTTTCTGTCAAAATGTGCCGAGCAAAATATACGAGTACTGGCTCGGGCCCTCTTTCCACACTCTCGTGTTGCGTACAAATTTCGTCCAATTTGCAGCGATTTTCTCGTCTTTAGGCCACAAATGAATACTAACACCGTCATCTGTAGTAAAACTGCAACCTCCCACTACACAACGTCGCGGCATATTTAAAAAATGATGCCCCGATACTCCGAAAATCTCCAGAAATCAGCAGCTACATACGACTGTGGTATACGGCTTTAACATAGAGAATACAAGACGGCTTCCCTCCGTGACGTCACAGCTGGAATTGACAGGAGAGCGATTTCCACCTTTCAAACGGCAGTATCTCGCCAACCAGACTGCACAAAATCATGAAAAAAATATCATTATTTTCAGAATCGAAAGGACTATTTTTTTATATTTTTGACCTCAGAGCGTTTGGGTTGACCTTTAACAATTTGTGGATCATGTATTATAATAAATGAATCTGATCTGATTTGCTAAATATAGTAAAAGTTTTGTTCTCAATAAAATGGTTCAGCTGCTCATGCAGACTCGGCTATACAGCTGTGGTGGATAATTTTCCATAACTTGTTCATAAACTTGATAAACATTCTAATATGAGATCTCATTTTCTCGCAAGTTTATACATGTCCAACAAATATCTCAGTTTTCAAAACAATATTGGACTAGCAGTCGTCAATGATTTACTAGACCGCAAATGAAATATCATGCTAATCATCACATTTGTAAATACATAAGTGTATAAACATTCTATCTTTCATCTATTTTGCTAAATATTGCACAGATATACATATCTGTAACATCACCTTTTGAAGAGGAAACTATGTCACATGTGACTCTTCAATCTACAGCACATATTGAAAATCAGTAGATCTCCCAGTTAATTTTTTTTATTTGTACTTCAATATCAGAGAACAAAAAGACAACTCTAGAGAGTCTTTGCATGGTTGCCTGGCCGAAGTTCAGCTAAACTTCCCACATAGCATGCAGGTGTGTCATGTTAGACAGATACTCAAAGGGATTTTTGACCTTTTTCATAATGTTTCTGCCAGATAGAATGATTAACATGCATGGATGATCAATAAATTGGAAGTTTAATGCAAAAACGTTTTGAAACAGTGCATGCTAACTTTTATGTATTCACAATAAATTGCAAAATACATGAAAATGCAATTGGATTTTATAGCAGACAGGCTATGAACAGGAATGTTCAGTCTTTTCACATTAGATTTCTCCAGTCCTGTGGAAAACAGTGATATCCAACTATAGAAAATGCATACATAGCAATCATAAATGTTTTTGGAAAAGTTTGATTGATTCATCAGGATGAGTTGTTAATTTCTAGCTACGCTATACTGTCAGCGTTACAACGAACACAAGACAATATCTGTTTTGCTCAACTGAGAACAGCTTTAAACTAATGTCACAACCACAGACCTCCAGCAAAATTGGGGGAGGGACAGGATAATCCGATCTCTTTCACTGACCAGGAATAAAGAATTTGCATAAAAATATAGTGTAGTGTATATGCATAAACTACATACTAATATACTTTTGGCTAAATCGCTTATATGAATATTGAGAATCACGCATTATCTAATTTAATGACGAAGTTCACTTGCGTCTGAAAAACTCAACAGGACAATGATAGGCAGATATAAAACATCTGTGATATCTGTTTCATTGTAGGTGGACTCTGGCATTTGAATTCGCTTATTTAAAATACATACATTTACATACAAATATACATACATGTATACATACTTTGGGGAGGCATAATCGATGAACTTCATTGAAAAGAGCTTAAGTTTAAGAAAATGTCTCACCAGCAAATAGAGCTCCACCAAAATGTTCATGTAATAGACTTTAGTCAATCTCCAAGTCATGTAAGTCAGATTAAGAACCCATCGTCCATCAAGAAAAATCAAAGAACACAATCTTTCACCCACGCACTGCAGTAGAAATACTACTATATCAGTGTGTAATATTGAACAACAGATTATGTAAGTTAACAAAAAATAATACTGAATTGCATGTTTGTGAAGTGAGATGCATTCCCCATTTAATTGTTTTGAACTGAGAATTCAAGCGGAACCCTGGATTATGAAGAATTTGAGAATAATACATCCAGAGATTAATGCTACATGTAGCATAGACATTTGCACCCTTCTAATCTAATCTAACCTGATGTGTACCACATCACAAGGATTCATCTGAACTATATACCAAACCAAAAATCCAACAACCCTGGCATCTCCTGCGCATGACCAAATTATGCATTTTTATGAAAAAAACTTCACTTGTTTTAACTTATCGGGCCAAAATGTGAACGCAAGACCTTAATCAACATGTACAGTTTATATACAATAACAGATCCAAGATTGGGGGGCGGGACCAAGATCATTTTTTTTAGGCGCACTTGAGTGATCATTTGGTTACACCTCTCCCCCCCCCCTTGATTAAATGAAATGCTGACCAGATTTATTGCTGAAACCCTCGTAAAGTGCACAAATGCCTGTATATAGTTGTTGCCCTATTCATTGAGGAACTGGACTTCTCTTCAGACTTCATAAAAAATGTCAAACAATGTTCAAAATGGTAAGCGCTTGGATGTTATTGAGCGACGACACAAACGTTGTCGATGTCTTGCAATCTTCTGTTCCTTCACATGTTGGGACCAATCAAGATTATTCCTAGATTTGCGCCTTGGAGTGAGATTTTTCCACTCTGCCATAAGACTTTTGGTCAATTTTCTTGCTTCTACAAAACTGTGGTATATACGACCAAGATACTTTCTTCTTGTCATTGCGTAATAAGTGGCGGGATTTACATAGTTCTTAACCTTTTTGACAGCTCTTGTTCTCAGCTGAGTTCGGCTTTTCGCTTTCCGAAGTACACCGAGCATGGAAATGTTTCCAGAGAAATGTTTTGTTTCAACAGGTATGTTTCTGGATTTGACTAATTTCAGAACACGTTCGAGGTTGAGACTGAAATTTTCAGGCCTCTCAGCACAGCTCTTCCTGATAGATTCATGAATGTAGTCTGGAGATAATATGGGGTAAGATCTCCTGACTGCCATCCGTACATTCTTCACAGGATTCCTATCAATGACAGCTTGTGATGTGACAATGATAAACTGCTTTGCTGAGACACTGTTAGGGACATTGTCAACCACGTAACCACCATTATCTGTAATTAGCTTTGTCAACTTTGCTTGGCCAATGTTTCCAACCAAAATGAAATATTTGCCATGCAGAACACCTTCAGTACCTCGACTGGCTGACAGGCTTGAAGCAGTCGTCTCCACGCTTTCTCTTCTTATTGTGCCCAAATCGGTACCATCCACTTCATCGTCAACTGGAGGGGTATTGCCAATACACTCTGTTGACAGAAAATTGGCAAAGTTTTCCCCAAGAGCCAGGATGTCAGGGTCGTTCGACCTGTTGTATTCGCCAATTTCATGACACAGATTTTTGAACCTGTGGAAGAAGTTGGCATAGATTGGATCCTGGTTATCAGTTCTTCTCCCTCCATGCCGTGTAGTGTGACTATAGAAAAAGCTGTTGTCACGATAATTAGCATGTTCTCCTCCCTGAGCCATGAATCTGCTCAATGAAAACGGCAAACTAACCATGAGACTGGAGACATGGTCAATGTAAATCATCATATATGGAGTTAAATTTTTCCATCCATATCTGAACTTGAACAGTTGATAATATGACTCGGCATGGTGCTTGTAGAGTTCTACGTCTGCTGGAGAGTATCCCCATTCATAATCCTCTGGATTGCAAAGTTTTCTGCGTGGAAGCGGGTCATTTTCTAGGATGGTTTGCATCTGGTGAAGATGATGCCATATCGTCTTCACCAGCTGCAAATCAGTCATGCTGTCTTCAAAATTCAAGGAATCCATTACTTTCCTTGGCAAGGATAGCTCCTTGTGCTGTCTGTCACACAAAATACCTTTCAGTGGATGTGGAAATTGCTCCTCCGTATACCCATTCGGGACTGGAGAAAGGATGACATTTGCGTGAGTTCCAT
>JAVTVY010043613.1:0-22102 GCA_036873755.1 Hanleya hanleyi | reverse complement strand
CAATGGAGGATTATATCAGGGGGCAACTGAAACTGATTTTTGCCAAATGTCTTTAATAATCTTGATTGTAACTTCTGCAGGAGAAATTATTCTAGATTTATTGATACAGCACACACCGATTGTGTATATTCTTGCAAAAATGCTCGTGCAATCCCATACGCTCTCATAGAATGAATGGTCCATTATATCTCCATTATAAACTGCTATGATTATAGGATTCTATCATACAGTGTCTATGTCTATGGCACTTTCTCCTCTTGTACATCTCAAATATACTAGATCCTGTCAAGAAATGTGACGATTTTAATCAACGTAATAAAATATTGCTCAGAAACTGGGTCGACAAGTTTATTTCATTAAGGGCATTCACTTCACGTTTCTCAATCCTAGAGAGAAATATTGCACGTAACCCGTTATTAGGGGGAATACGAATATCATGTAATACATCTCTTCATGGTTTAATAAACAGTCACAGTCAAATCGTGATTGAGAGAATATAATCTAGCAAACAACTTGAAAGTTTATTTGAAAAACCTTATACTGATCAATGATGATTTGATTTTAAGAACATCATGCTGTCTTGCCGGCATCATCGAAAACTATCAACACTTCCCTTAGCTTGTGTTTATATGGTTTTATTTCATGTTTAGATCTCGATTCTAACTATGAGGTATTAATTATGGACCCGGAAATCTTTCACCGAATATTTAGGAATTGCTGCATCTTCTACTGTACCTGATATGATTACTGCACTGATTATCTCTTTACAGCCAAAATGGAATTTCGCTGCGTAGCAGCCTCTGAAACGAATTTTCTAGAAATGTTGACCCTTCAAGGTGACACCGCCTGCACTCTTGTAAATTGGAGCGATATGCAAGAGGTGGGGAAAATTGGCGATTAAAACGCAACCATATAACTCTACAGGAAAGCATTCTTCGACACTTAACATTCAAACCCGAGAATTCTCGGACGTGGCCTTAGTATCTCAGCCGCGCTTTTATTGCGCCTGTTCATGTGGAGACTATGAAGTATCCACACGGCCCCTAGCACCGGCCCAAGCGGAATTAGATACGCTAGCTCGGGAGCTGTGATGACAGATCAGCTCAAACAACTCATCCAATCTTAATGGATGAGCATCGTGGACATACATATATTTGTCAAGAGACATGTAGAGAGGACGGACCTCGGAGACTAACAATCCACCAGCAGAAACCTACCATATACAGGTAATAAATTGGAGCGATATGCAAGATGTGGGAAAAATTGACGACCTCTGGTGACTAAAAAGCAACCATATGACTCTACGCGGAAGCATTCGTCGACACCTACCATTCAAACCCGAGAATTCAGTGGGTTCTGCGACGTAGCCTTAGTATCTCATCCGCGCTTTTATTGCAGCTGTTCATGTGGAGAATATGAAGTATCCACACGCCCCCTAGTACCGGCCCAAGCGGAATTAGATACGCTAGCTCGGGAGCTGTGATGACAGATCAGCTCAAACAACTCATCCGATGTTAATGGATGAGCATAGTGGACGTCTGGTGGAGTACACGCCTCAACATGGGGTAATCATCAATTGATTTCTCCATGAAATATATATTTTATTTTCAAGATTTCCTCTAGAACTACACCAGGGATTGGCTTTTCCCGAACAGATCAGATCAAAATATAAGCCGGAATGTCAGAGCGGGAATCTTAAATTCAAGGAAATATCCAGATGTCTTCATGCAATATATAAGAGCCCGGCAGACTGGAATTCGGTGAAGACTATGTCTGTCCCGAAATTATTAATTATTACATTTGCCCCCCCGCTTCAGCTGATTCCAAATCGGGAATCGAGCGATTGTTAAAATCACACGTGAGAGCTATTTGTTATAATGTCATGTGGAAATGGAGTTTCTCCCCAAAACAAGGCCTGCCAGTATTCCTGGTTGATAGATATCACTGCACGGGAAAGTTGCAGTGTTAACGATAGAACATATGATGTAGTAACTTTGAATATTTAGATAAGATGTATACCATTTTCGCTACTCTCTAAATAAACCTTTTTTATTCAATACACCAACAATCGCACATATTTACACAGACCAATGATCTATGAGGAATGATTTCCAGTACAAATTAATTGTAGCCTAAAGTATAGACATAATTGTCATTCCACACTAACACACTATGCAAACTTGTCAGAGGTTCACCGTTGAAACTGAAACAACATGACCCCAGTCCTTCCGTATCTGAACTTTCGTCGATTTATCACCTTGCATGTCTGGACAGTCATAGGGTTTTGTCATTTTCAGGAGAGGGTTGTCATTTAGAAAACACAACTGATTGATTTTCCCCACCCAAAGGAAATGCACAATAACTAGCCATTGGAATGCGTTTTATGGTGTATTGTTTTACAAAATTCCACATAGATATCATTAATAAGAAATAGCAATTCTATGAACGAAGAATGATAACCTCGTCATTCATTGGAGGAGAAGCATATATCAAGTGTATACTAGCCGGAATTTTGTTCCAGCTCAATATCATCAAAGTATACCGATAGCTCAAACAGATATGCTATTTATGAACTACGGGGCGGGATTTCACCAAACATAGATGGAAACTTCACTGTGATGGCCTCTTCATCTGATTAGGTTTTGGTGTGTGTGTGTGTGTATGTGCGTGTATGCGTGTGTATGTTTTGGGGGTTTGCGTAAAGCAGTGAAGGGGGAGGGGGAAAAGAAAATATATAGTATCCGACTGACCAGTCAATGCATATTTGCTCGATTTTCAGCCGAATTTACTAATAAAAAATAGGTAAAGCAAAATGGTTATCCATTTGTATTTGCATTTGGAAGTTAAAGACAATTAGTTATAAAAAACTCCTTCTTAGAAATACAACTCAAGGAACTAAAATGTTGGTACCATGGCATGGTCTTTCCATGACGGCCCGCAAATGTATTTTTCGTTGTAAATTAACTTCATGTCGTATTACATATGCGATGTCGATATAATGATAATTGAACATCCTCCGTTTAATTGACAGATATACATAATACATCAAGTTCTTGCAGAGGAATCATCAGGGTTCGCAGCAGCTGATTTAATCATCAAGCACGAGGTTCATTTAATTGCAATCTGAAGGTGACTCGTTTGGTACAGTCGAAAATGAACTCCTGAAAGCTTTAAGTGGTGTGTCGAGTTACAAACAGGTATTCTCGCCTTGTCGATGTAGAACCGCTTAATACTTGTTTAGAACTGATCTTTCGTTATACAATTAGACGGATGAAATCAACTACTACTACTCACATTTCACCAATATCGAGAGCGTTTAAGCTGACGAGTAATGGCAAATAGCATACACGAAGTGGGGATAATGTTTTTTGTTATATCTTCAAAACAATTATAATCTGGAAATTTCACAAATAAACAATGACATATATATTCCTCTATCAAAAATTGAATACCTGTACCAGAAACTTCAGCGTAAGCGTAGTATCTACAAATCGCGTGAAACAACCACGAGATTCAGTCGTCGGCCGGTTCACTCACGTATCCTGGCGCGCAATTTAATTTGAGCGGGTGTTGTTCTTAAATTACAAAACAAATCTTCACCTTTTTGTGCAAATCGATCCGAATTTCATCTCGGAGCTGTACGCATAAACCGCGAAAGCAAATATCCACTCGTTTTAGGCACTTTTATCGTCGACACCTAATGCCATCCCTGTCGAACTTGCGACACCTAATGCCATCCCTGTCGAACTTGCGACACCTAATGCCATCCCTGCCGAACTTGCTTGAAAAATGGCTATATTCATACGCGCGCGGTCAGAACAACAGGCGCGCGAACTTCCGACTGAGTAACACAGTTATTCCCCTTGTTGTTCTAAAGCACCAGTATCGTCGGGCGTCTGTCTACGCTATATTAATTTAATCTAACAGCTTTCTCGTAACTTTTCAACGTTAATATATGCTAGCTATACCAATTATATATAAATACTGTATCAAATTATTAAATTTGAACTGTGTATTTCTGTGTGCATGTGTGCGTTTACGGAAGGTGTATAGCGGGGACATTTATATGAATACACACCTTCATACTGGGGACACACCTCCAACCGGGGACGTCCCCGGTGTGACAAAGACTGGGAAACTGTTTCGCTGCCCGTTTTATGATCTTGTATACAACACCATGGTAAAAAGAAAAAATAACGTATATGTCCCCATTTTGACTGGAGAAAACTCAAGCGGGTGTGGTTGAAATTAGAAACGTGTGTTTGACTGGGTGTCCCCACTTTGCCGGTATGTTTCATGTGTCCCCACTTGTGGGGTGGAAATACGGATTCGGTTATTTCAGGTGCTGTGCAAATTTGAACTGGATTGAACGTGTCGTGGAGATCCCGACGCTGTTCACATCACAAACCAGCAACAGGTTGCTTGAATAGCCAAAAAATAAAGAAGTCCCCACTTGTATGGTTGTGTACGGATGTCCCCACTATGCACCTTTCGTCAACATGTGTGTGTGTGTGTGTGTGCGTGTGTGTGTGTGTGTGCGTCCGTCTTCATTTACATGTATGTACAGGCCATGATTGTAAGATATGTGAAGAACTGCTGGACGACATTTCGCCAAACTTGGATAGAAGCTTCATTGGGTGGCCTCCTCATCTGATTAGGTTTTGCTGTGGGTGCCTATATGCGTCCGTTCATTGAGTCCTTTTTGTCTGTCGGTCCCATTTTCGTTTAATCCATATCTTGGAAACTACTGAGGGAAGATGCATGTAACTTCTATACAGTACAGCATGTATTTTATAGGTTTACCTTTTGTAACTTTTGCGTTTTTCTTATAATGTGATCATTTTTTAACTGTTTGATGCTTCACGATTATTTCACATTCGTTGGGCGTGTCCAGCAATCCGCCCGTTGCTATTTAAATCCCGTCTTCTAAGTGGGCTACTGCAACAATGAAAACCGCCTCTGCGCACTGCCACTTGTCCATCAGCCGTAATTTCTTGGGTCATTAAATTTAGTGTCTGCCGATCTTATAACTTAGAGGATAACTAATTCCATATTTTCAATTAGTTACCAAAATATTAATTAAGATCAACCTAATGGTCCTTTCTTTCAATAATAGGGTATTCTGATGCATGTCTTTACCAGTTACTGCTAGTTAATCATAATCCCTCACGTTATAAGATAGGTACAACATTAACGTTATGTCCCAATAAAGAAAGGATGATATTCATGTGCCAGTGTGCACATGCAATTGTATTATTTAGTTGCCCAGTGAGCAGTCTGGGGTTTTATAGCAAATTGCAGATTAATAATGCCAGCCTTGTTTTGACTATTGCATTCAATTGAATCTATTTATTAATGAGCCGGTGATTCAAATTCAATCAACATTTTATTCACATAGATTTTCTGCCCATCAGACTGTTGGGTCTTGTCAGCATCTACATCTGGTAGAAAATGTTATGTATCTTAGTTAATATTTTCAGATGCGCAGCTTTGCTTATTGCTACATTCACTTTATAGCACTTTCCCATGAATAATATATCCACCCAAGGCAAGGTGAGACGTTGGGGGAGACGTTTTTGCCTAAAAAAAGCAGCATAGGCTTCATGCCAGAGCGGCAACTCAAGGGTCAAAGCGGAACCACTAGTTAATCCAAGTCTTCTAAATCCAGAATCGTGATAATAGGATTCGGTCAGCGAATATAGCAAGTGCGATCGAGTGTCTTAGACCACGACACATGGAAGATCTTTAAACAAACTCGACCGAACAAGGAGAATATAAGTACGGTACTTACAAACAAAATTATTTATTTTACTGCAAAGACATGTAAGAAAGCAAAAACACTCACCCTCTCCAAGTCGTGAAGGCCTATGTAAATCACTCCATAATTATCGTAAGAATAGAAATAATCTTTCCACTCCAACGCTAGTGACTCCTTTATAAACTGTAGCTCTGTTAAAGTGTTGATGCTAAGCATGTGCCATCCCATAGAACGACAATAATTCATTGCATCTCCCCACGAATGTAAAGTATTGAAGGAGACAAATGTGTAGCAATGATCGTTAAACTTATGACATCCGTCGGTTACCACGTCAAAATCATGGAATTGTGGACGTTTCGCCGTCATCCAAAATTTCAGGTCAATGGATTCCAAACCGACATGGCGAATGATTATATCTGACAACTCCACTGTGCTGTAACGGAACACACGTGTATGTCCAAACCCTATCTTGTGGGGAAATACATGGGTGGTTAGAGGACTATTCCGTCCATCAGCATATCCAATGAACTCCTCAATTTCAAGGAATCCATAAGGTGAAACTTTTCGGCCGGTAAGGAAATTCACCTCAATAACCCAGTGTTCAAATAGGTGCTCGTCATATGGTAACCGTAGCACCCAACCGCAAGTTGGGTTTTCATATCTGATATGGCCGCACCCCGTATTCAGGTAGAACAGTCCGTCTGTTTCACGACATGAATCGACCAGGTGACATATATTTTCATTATGTTTTCCCAACTCTAAGCGGATGTACTCCGTTGACCATGCCTCCCTTTTTGCAATGTTTTCGTCAAAAATAATCATATGACGCCCCCATATATTACGTAGCCCAGTGCAACTCTCTTGCCACACATATTTGGTGTCACGAAATGCCAGAATGTCTAAATATTCTTCTTGACCATTTGTTAGTTCTAGAAATCCATACTGTCTACAAATATGGTACTGAAAGTTTTTCGACAAAGACTGTATTCGTAGACTGTTTATATCTGTTAATGCATGTGGTAAAAAATTGAGTATCACACACCGATCTAATTGCTCGGCAAAACCGAAGGTAACAATTTTTGTGCTATCTTCCAGGCTAGTATTGGATGAAAAGATACCGTCTATCACCAACTCTCCCTCTTCTGGTCTCGATATGTGGTACCCATAACAGGGAGATGAAATAAAGTCAATGTTGTCATACTCCCATCTGTTGCCTCCGTTTTTATTGTAGTCGAATAACACGATATGGATAATAGAAGATGAACTGACAAAGTGTTTCACAATGGACTGTGTGTACGCTGGAAGTATGTCACAAAAAGAGCCAATGAATTTATCAAACGACACTTCGCCATCAAATAAAGCAATTCCAAAATATGCACAGTCATCGATATTCGGCAAATCCAGGAAATCCTCGTTATATAACAGTGAAACGACTTTTAGATTTTTCGTTGCAGGGGCTATAATCTTCTGGTAAATACAACAAGGGTGATACTGTTCCTTGAACACATATTTGTACAGAGATCCAACTTCGACGTAATTAATAATGGTGTTTTCCTTCGCGAACGCATCAATTGCTCGAACGGTCATTTCCCAAAACATCGACGTGGATAATTTTGATATGGCTTTTCGAAAAAATAAATGGAAACCATGACTGCTTATTATTTTATTTCCATAGATGCCTTTTATTTTCGGGAAGGTTTGATCCGGTCCATTGTATGCAGCAAAGCTTCTGTCATTTATTGTCTGATTGAACCCAACTTGGATGTAAAAACCAGGATGGGTCCGAATATGCAATGTTATAATAAGTGGGTGATCGCGAAATACCCTTTCTGGAGGAAATATCATTTTGACCACAGAAGCAGTTACTCTTATCGGATCTAGCTGGATTTCACGGATGGAATGCCGTGGGTATTGTAAGTAATTGATTTGAAAACCAAAGTGATTGTCACTACGATCAGATACAAATATAATTCTGGCCATTTGGGAGTGAACAAACACAGACCAGGGGTAGCGACGACCACAGAATCTTCCAAGTTTTTGCGGAGTTATGCCAGTTCCGTTCTCGGATAATTCCCAAATCTCAAGATAATCGTAGATGCATTCAACTCCGGAAAATTCAATGTTCAAATATTTGATATCAACTTTGATGAAGTCGTCTCCAGAGGAGTATATGTCCCAGGAGCAATTCAAATCCATGGGATATCGATCCGTCCGTCCTAAAGCATTCGTGCTAATTTCCTTCACATCATTCTTGAACATCATGTCGCATATCTCCTGTGATTCGGGGAGAGAACTCGTGTATGTGAGAGAAAATCCATTATAGGTGATCGTCGCATCAGTTTGAAACACCACACTGAAACCATAATCTCGGAACGAATATACGAGGTTATCAGTATCCACTATCCTGTCGCAAAATGGACCGATGACCTTATCCAAAGTCTGTCCGTGACTAATGACCAGTCTATCCGCCTTACAGTTAGTCGACTTCTCCAGCCATAGTTTGTCTATGGTCAGGGTAAAATTCATCACTGTGGCAAGGTCCATGCGCCATTCTACATCATCATAGTTGTAATATCCGTACAGGAACCAGTAATCTATAGTCCCATTGATACTATCAAGATTGTTCGTATAACTGATCGTGATACTGACCGAATGGACAAACAGGCTTAACACGGCCATGATCACTTGCGAGTAAATCATTTTCAAGATTGAGGTGATACAGGTTACATATTTGGCACAGGTTTCAGGAGAGATACGTCAACGTTCTGAAAGTAAAAATGGTGACCAATACTGCAAAATACTTTCGTCGTCTTTCCAACGCCGTCGTGGACTCAAAACAATAACCACTCCCCAACCGTGTTCTAACGATAGTACCAACATGAAACGACGAGAACAAATGAATATACGTCTATCGGGAGTGGCTTATCTCCAATCATATGGATATATAGTGACCATGGAGATATGTTTTTATGTTCTATTCCTTATTGATATTATTGAATTTGCCAGCACGAGTGAGGGGACGATGTTCGATACGATTGATCAAAATATATTATTAATGATCGCCAATGGCACAAATTTGTTTAAACGTCTCATCTTATTCGATGACTTTTAATTTCAATTAATACATGAGTATGCTATTTATAGAGAGCTTCAGTAGAATACCTCAATGCCATTCATCATAGACATCTAATGCCCGTGGATTTAACCGACACGGTTCTAATTTCATGTAATGGCTTTCTGTCTTTCATGTTGTTGTTTACGCCGATTTATATCTATCCACTTGCCATCGGCAAACGTTACACTTCATACATTTTACAATCACACGATAAGTGGGCCTGCAGGCGATGGGTGGTCCTTCAGGAGTGCAATATGTGATACTAATATTGAACATTGTCTCGTCAACAGCAACAAATGGAGGGAGAGGAGGGGGATTATTGTATTAGCCCCAAATAAAATCCGCAATCCCGGTGTGACTACTAAGAATATTCAGTTACAAAAGTGTCCGCATCCTATCTTCTACCCCAGATAGGACAGAACGCATAAGCATAACAATTAGAATATGAGAATTTGGAGGAGCACTACTCCACAGGACATTCTTATAGCCATCACACCGCTCCCCGAATCTCAATTAAACTCACTTTCGTTGCTAATTATACGGTGTTTCTTTGCAATTCCAGTTGATATCGAGAGATATAAAAGACAGTAAACAGATGAATAATACACCTTTAAATCATTTTTAGCCATTTGGAACTTTTCAGGTCATATCAATGAAAGTAGTTTATTTACCGAATAACGACTAGAGGATAATAAGGATGACTGTTGTATTTGAGGAGCACAAATGACCTCAATCGATCAGAAAATGACTAAATGATATATGACGTTTTCGAAGATTTCATTATTTCTCCATACATAGAAAAGAGAAGCAAAAGCGGTGGCGTTAATTTTTAGAAAAAAAAACGATAAATTGTGAGTAAATTTCCTCATATAGCGCTTGTAAATACTTCTATCGGGTACATTCTATATACGGTAGTACCGTACCATAAAGTCATTTGAGAATGTACATGTACATGTTTGCAGAGGCTGTATGTACAGGTTAGGGCGATCTGTCTCCCTAAAATGGAGGTAAAAAGGTCGTTGTTGCTCAATAGATCAATTTACATAACGAATTCAGCAAATGTCTCTTGAGGCACACACAGACATACATATATATATCCCCATAAAATAGTAGTAAAAAAAAAAAAAATAATTTGCATAATAATAGACCGAATATTTGTCACGCTATTAAAACAACATTGACTGGTTCTTCAAATGGCAAATTAATTTTAGGGCGTGGAACAATAGATAGATTAATGCACCTGAAGTTTTGGAGCATTAGTTAAAAAGGAAACAAAAGTTATTCGGCAAAAACGACCTTGTTTACCGCCATTTTAGAGGGCGGGGTCTCCCTAACCTGATGTTGTACCGGTATGCTCAATGTACACGTGACTTTATGCAAGCGTTAGGTCCCATATTTAGTAGCTAGCCAACGTTCATAAACCATTCTCTTAACCACTGCATGAAGTAGGTTAACAAATAGCGCTTGCATTCTGCAGGCAATGTGCGATGTATACGGTTTGTATGGGATAAGTACATCACGGATAGGGGGACTGGTCATGCCCAAAATGAGTTTTCCTATGTTATAAATATATATATACAATACCGTGTTAGTCCATGGACAATGTACAGGTTGTTAAAGTGAACGTAAAGGCTGCGACAACACACGCACTGTGTGGAAGAACTATATTAAAAGTATCATTCGGCAGCAACAAATATTTTTTGTGATTTTTTCCCTTCCAAAAATTTTTTTCCAAACACGGGAATTATTGACTGATGCAACGAGCGACTGGAGTCGGCCATATCAGTTTATTGATTAGCCTTGCGCCAATGAAAACGCTTGTACGGAGCACGTGATATTTTCCTGTGACGTAGTATCACTTTGTTTTGGCATCGCTGTAGCACGAATTGTAATTGCGGTGGTGGAGAGCTCGGCTGTTTCAAGCGTGTTTTGATTGTGTTGCGTGTCTCCAGCAAGTGTTTACTGACCTGAAACGTTCGATGAACTACTCACTACTTTCGTCGACATCGGAGCGTTTTGGTTCAAACTGGTAACCCTGTAAACCTTCATATGTCTCTTCGTCAGAACTTGAAGTCAGGCTAGCCTCCTCGTGCGTCGCTATGTTTACATGCTTTCTGCGCTTTCTAACTCCACGAATAAAGAGCTCCAAGGTGATACAACGTCACTGCTCTGAGTGAGATAGCCAGCATGGCGGCAGCCGGGGAGCAATAATACAACGGAGATAATTTCGTTCGTACTCGATGCAAAAAAATCCCCAAAAATATTTGTTGCTGCTATTTCAGTATTTCAATGTAGCTCTTTCCCACAGAGTGCATGTTGCCTCAGCCTTTACGTTCACTTTAAACAAAAGAGCCAGATCCGAAATTCAGTAGTTGGCTTCCATCCAACAAGAATTTCCGTGTCCATATTAAAATTATCTTATTGAGTTTTAATTTTTAGTACGGATACGTGGCATAGCGGTATACTCTACATCGTAACATCACATAGCGGACTGAATATGAAAACGCTCTAAGGATAATTTAGGCTACGTACAAAATGGCTGATAAAAGGATATAGAATGCCCATTCTTATCCTAGCTTTTGTTTTGTTCTGGTAGTTCCTGAATTCCTCAACGCCACCACAGGTCAGATTTAGTACATATATGGGGCACAAGTCTACCAATGGAGGATTATTTCAGGAAGCAACTGAAATCGATTTTTGTCAACTGTCTTTAATAATCTTGATTGTAACTTCTGCAGGAGAAATTATCTAGATTTATTGATACAGCACACACCGATTGTGTATATTCTTGCAAGAATGCACATGCAACCCCATACGCTTCCATAGAAAGAATGGTCCATTATATCTCTATTATAAACTGCTATGATTATAGGATGTCTATCATACAGTGGCTATGTCTATGGCACTTTCTCCTCTTGTACATCTCAAATATACTGGATCCTGTCAAGAAATATGACGATTTTAATCAACGTAATAAAATATTGCTCAGAAACTGGGTCGACAAGTTTATTTCATTAAAGGCATTTACTCCACGTTTCTCAATCCTAGAGACAAATATTGCACGTAACCCGTTATCAGAGCGAATACGAATATCATGTACTACAATTCTTCATGGTTTAAAAAACAGTCACAGTCAAATCGTGATTGAGAGAATATAATCTAGCAAACAACTTGAAAGTTTATTGAAAAACCTGATACTGATCAATGATGATTTGATTTTAAGAACATCATGCTGTCTTGCCGGCATCATCGTAAACTAATCAACACTTCCCTAAGAAATTAGTTTGTGTTTATATAGTTTTATTTCATGTTTAGATCTTGATTCTAACTATGAGGTAATAATTATGGACCCGGAAATGTTTCACCGAATATTTAGGAATTGCTGCATCTTCTACTGTACCTGATATGAGTACTGCACTGATTATCCCATTACAGCCAAAATGGAATTCCGCTGCGCGGAAGCCTCTGAAACGGATCTTCTTGAAATGTTGACCCTTCAAGGTGATACCGCTTGCCTTCTTGCAAGTTGGAGCGATATGCAACAGGTGGGAAAAATTGACGTCTGGCGACTAAAAAGCAACCATATAACTCTACAGGAAAGCATTTCTTCGACACCTAACATTCAAACCCGAGAATTCCGTGGATTCTCGGACGTAGCCTTAGTATCTCAGCAGCGCTTTTATTGCAGCTGTTCATGTGGAGACTATGAAGTATCCACACGGCCCCTAGCACCGGCTCAAGCGGAATTAGATACGCTAGCTGTGATGACAGATCAGCTAAAAAACTCATCCGATGTTAATGGATGAGCATCGTGGACGTCTGATGGAGTAAACGCCTCAACATGGGGTGAAGCTGGTAAATACGATTGCACCCAGGAAAACTAACCTGTAAAGCTCGAAGTCGTACGACTTAAATTTCCTACCAAAACAATAAACCTACATATATTTGTCAAGAGGCATGTAGAGAGGGTGGGTCTCGGGGACTAACAATCCACCAGCAGAATCCTAACCTTTACAGGTAATAAATTGGAGCGATATGCAACAGGTGGGAAAAATTGACGTCTGGCGACTAAAAAGCAACCATATAACTCTACAGGAAAGCATTTCTTCGACACCTAACATTCAAACCCGAGAATTCGGTGGATTCTCGGACGTAGCCTTAGTATCTCAGCAGCGCTTTTATTGCAGCTGTTCATGTGGAGACTATGAAGTATCCACACGGCCCCTAGCACCGGCTCAAGCGGAATTAGATACGCTAGCTCGGGAGCTATGATAACAGATCAGCTTAAACAACTCATCCCATGTAAATGGATGAGCATCGTGGACGTCTGATGGAGTAAACGGCTCAACATAGGGTAATCATCATGGAAAGTTCCTGAATTTCAGTCGATTTCTCCATGAATTATATATTTTATTTTCAAGATTTCCTATAGAACTACACCAGGGGTTGGCTTTTCCCGAACAGATCAGGTCAAAATATAAGCCGGAATGTCAGAGCGGGAATCTTAAATTCAAGGAAATATCCATATGTCTTCATGCAATGTATAAGAGCCCTGCAGGCTGGAATTCGGTGAAGACTATGTCTGTCCCGAAATTATTAATTATTACAGTTAGGATGGGACAGAGGGTGGGGCACATACCCCTGGAGGATGAGCAATCAGGAATCATCCCTGGTAGAAGTGCCTCTGAGAAGGGATTTCTTTATCAATGGTCGAAACCCAGTGCGAGGCAACACCAACTTTATTTTGCGTTTCATGGGCCCACCGACACTAAAAAATCGAATAAAAATAAAATTTCAAATTGCCACTTCTATATTTCCTACAAAAGTTTGAACATAAAGATTTTAACCCCCTTTTTACTTCTTATCGTATGAATTAGGCTGTTGTATTCTATCTGAAACAATGCCAGCAAATAATGAAAGTACTCAAGAGTACTATTGTCTGGAACAGTAATGGATGTGCAATATCGATTCGTTGCTTCAGAATAGTGTACATCTATTTCGATTTTCGAGAGTTTCCGAATTGTCACTGTAAGAGTTATTTGCCCCTGCCCGCTAGCTAGTGGGCACTCCAGTCAGGGAAAACAAAATATGTACCCAATAACATGAAAAGAAATAGGGTGCAATAAGCCTTTTCGCGGTTACAAGAATCGAGGGTGATCTAGAGTTCGCTGTGTGAAATGAGTTACCTGTATCTCTTTATTCAGCATTACAAAGGCATGAGAAGCAATACAGTTTTCCATACACTGTTTACCTCTGGACATCGCAGAGAATATTTGAGCTCTTTGATGAAAGCTACCACGAACAATCTTTGTGCTGCTAATTATATGGGCAGGAGGCCCAGGATTTGTTTCCACGTCATTTGCCATTGTTATGAGAGCCGGCGAATAATACCTACATACAAACAATTGCATAATCCATAAACTGGCAAAATAAGAACAGTTAGACCTGGAAGCTTCATCCTCACTATAAAACCTGTAGTTTACTGTGACCTTTGAAATCCAGTGATGTAAAACAGCATACACAATCGGAAGCATGAGTGCTGCTAGCTTTACCTGATTGGCTCGTAATCGTATGCAATGGATACCAATTTGTTGTCTGTACTGGTCAATAGAAATCCCCATTGTTCTTAGAAATTTAATTTACACATGCCTTACAAGTTAAATTTAGAACTTTCGAGCGTGTTTTCAGCTCCAAATGTGCTCCACTCCAAAGTGTGGTACAGACCAGACCTATTAAATTCGGGCCAAATTCACAATCACGATTTAGCGAATTGGCACGGATAATTGGCAAATAGGCCAAAATACTTTGAATCTAAGTTGGCCAACGTCGTGTTATAAGAATTCAATTAATTGCCAAATTATGCGACAAATATTTTCTCATTACCAGCACTGAAATGTAAATACTGTTGTTGCTGAGAAAGGAATTCTGACGAAACGTTTTCCTTCAGCTCAAGTCCGATGATGGGCTGTAAACAACACAAACAATGATTCAGTTCAAGGACGTAAATACAGTATGGTCTGGTACTTACCAATGAATCAAACCAAGTTTTTCCCCACGTCGACGGTCGTCCACTTTACACGTCTGCTTATCATCACGGGCAATGCTGACACTAAAATCCCGCCAGAAGGAAACCACGAGGTGCGGTGGAAACCTTTATTACCATGTGCATAGTTTACAAAATAAAATTTGACGCATTGCTCTGACAGCACGGCACAATGTGTTGAATATGGGTCTGGGAATGAGATTGTCCGACTTCAAGAACCAAAAACATAGTAGACTTCAAGAACCAAAAACATAGTCCACTAATTCACAAGCAGTGTGAACAAAACAAGGTAAAAGATACGACTGACGATATCGTTAAAATACAGGCCTTCGCCTAATTCATCTAAATATACAAACGTTTTTGGTTGGTTTTATCCCTTCGGAGTTAAAAAATGTGAACTTGCGGATTTTCTTCCTTTGACCGCATCACTCGTTGGTTGGCCTAATCACACTCATAAGCTGGCCAGATGGCTCTGAGCAGTTATTGGGTTAGGGGTGAGCCAGACATAGTGCGTGTACCAGTGTTGGCAAGCAGCCAAATTTGCTGTACGGCAACAGAGTCTGAGAATAGTGCTTCGCCCTGTTCCAGACAAAAATGCCAACAAAAAACAGATACCCTTCACTATAATTTTTCACTGTAAGTCAGCGAATTGTTGTTGTTGTAAAATAGACAATAATGACATTCAATGTACATGTGTAAATTGGGAACCTTCACTGGCTGTGTGATCTATCACTCTGTCTTGGTACCGGGTACCCATATTTCGACAGTGATGCAGTATGTCAGAGCTAGGAATTGGAGGGTGTCACAACAGCTCAGCCGATACAGCATGGTTTAAGTTACTGTTGAAGCATGAGGCTGTTGGAACACATGCAAAATTCGCTAAATTGTTCTGAAAGAAAAACCACAGCCACAACAAAATGATGACAATGTTAGATTTGAAGTGTATGTTGGCAGTTGACCTTGAGAAAATAGATCAATGTCAGTCATTTTCATAGACTTCAGGTCCATCATCAGTTCCATATGTGGTATCAATTTAGAATGCCTAGCTATATTTCATGTTATATCGTAATATACAGTATATAACCTGAGAAAATAGATTCAGTCAACTGGGATAGGCTTCTAATCAGTCACCAATTGCACAACTATTATAATTTGGATAGCCTGTCTTCACTCCTTTAAAAATTATTCCTAATGCTAAATTTGACCTCGATAAAACAGGTGAAGGTCAGTCAATTTCATTAGGCTTCTGATCCATTACCAGCTGCATGTGTGGTATGACAAGAAAGATGGGCAGACAGAGCGACAGATGACACGGAATATTCAGTTCATTTTGGGGCATCATTACACATCTTCAAAGTCTAAATATTCTGTCAAAATGCACAAGAACACACCATTTTACTTCAATTATAGAGAAGAAAAGCAACTCCGAGTAGGAATCACAATTTTATTCTGTTATTAGTTATAGTTATATATATTAGTATATTAGTTATAGGATCTTCAGCAGTGAACAGAGATACAAACAGCTTCATACGCACAGTATATATACAAGGCATAATGTGATCTTAGCCAATACACAATTATGAATAGGTAAGCCAGTAAATTATATCAGGTTGGACAGATATTAAAATGCTGTCATTTTCAGAAATTGTTAAATCTTAAGCGATAACCTGACAGTGATCTACAAATGGTGTGATTCAGGTGATACAATACACACTCTACGAATGTTGTAACTCGCATGGGAATATACTACAATTATGAAACATGTGAGTTACAACATTTGTAGGTTTTCATCAATTCTGATGTGGATTGCCAAGTAAATTATACCTATATTATCTTAAAATGACAGTCCTTATCCAAACTTCATGACATGTAGAAATATTCAATGTAGGTAAATACCCACTATATCACAATACTTTATTCATTTGTGTACAGTTTACTTAGTTCTTGCCAAATAAGCAGATTATGTATTGTTTTCATCAATTACAGTGTGTATTGTATCACCTGAATCACACCATTTGTAGATCGCTGTCGGGTTAATTCTGAAAATGACAGCATTTTAATATCCGTCCAAACTGACTGACATAATTTACTGACTCACCTATTCATAATTGTGTATTGGCTAAGATCACATTATGCCTTGTATATATACCGTGGGTATGGAGCTGTTTGTAACTTTGTTCACTTCTGAAGATGCTAAAACTAATGGCGAAATATACAGAATGAAATTGTCATCCCTAGCTACTTGGAGTTGCTTTTCTTCTCTATTATTGGAAAATCACCAGTGGTTCCAATGGATTACGTCAATTAGATATACATGTAAAAATTTCCCAGGTAGGATGTGCCATATAGCAGGTATGTAGAAGTTCCACTTCAAAAAATTTTCTACTTTTTCAGTTAAAAAAATAATATCAACATTTTTGTAACTATGCTGTAAAAATGCAACGGTATGTGCAATTTCACATCTCAATTTTCAAATAAATTCTGGGGACATCCACATAAAACAAAAAAATTGAGCATTTACTGAGTGATAATTTGTTATTTTATTCATTGAAAGTTGACCAGAATGCACCCCCAGACATCTGGAAGCCCAGAGTTCACAACCACTGGAGACTATGTAATTGGAAACAGGATGAAATTATTATATCAGTAATGGAGAGAGAAATAGCACTGATTCTGGAATGAAGTGTTTACTTTGTTGATACAAGGAGTCTACTAGTTCACTTATAACTGCATTATGCAATAAGTCAAACATTACAGGTTTTATTACCTGAATGATCAACATACAGGCCTACATTATGGGACTTGAAAGGTGAAGCAGAATATCAGTGTTACAGTATGTCTATTTGACCAAAATGACCTGACTTCAAGTTCACTTGAATCCTTGCAATTTTCCATACTGACTATATTGATGGTAGCATATCTTCTCTGACTGCATTTTCGTTATATGTGTAAGCAGGGGTTGATGTAGCCTAGATTTGGATATATTTAGCAGGCTATGCTGTATGCCACATGTATATGCCAGCGCTAACATCACCAATGTCCTTTCAATCCATTTTTAAACCATAACGTTAATAAAATTAGTAATTGTAAAAAAGAATGTATGATGAGATATAAATCAAGCATTATGTTGATGGGCTGCAAATCCGTATGGGAGGTGGCCCTCCAATTTCAATCAAAAAAAAACAACAAAAACATTCAGTCCTTCGAAATCCTTTGTCTGTCGGACAATAAACTTCATGAAATGCCAATAAATTGTGCGATATAAGTTTACTGCCACCCAATGATGAACAATATCACGAAACTACATGATGAAGCAAAATCCTCATATGTGGCCTCGGGAATGTAGATAATGGACTTAAGTCATGTAAATTTCACGTATTACAAAAAAAATGGTCATTTGGCTTACAAGGGATGTGAATTATAACACTGGGAAAGTTATATTCATGTTCAGCACACTCGAAGTACTTTTCCCTGATTCAACGAAGTAAATTTCCATTTTTGTGAAAAAAATCTTATTTTGAGATGCAAAAATGCGCCTCCATGATTTCGCCAACACCACCAAAATCTTGTCAGCTCTTTGCCTATCTCGCAAGATCATTATACTCGAATTTCATGGAAATCAAACATGTTGTTTAGAAGATATGACGTTACACATGTTTACCTGCATTCATGTCTTTAGCGCCACCTAGTGACAACCAAATACCACGAAAAACAAGCAGGTGAAATCTAAAGCCCTAGGGAGATTGCACATAAAAGTTCAATGGAAAAAACTTTAATCATGATAATGGTTATGGAGGTTTTGACGTTGAGTCAGATAATTGAGATTTTTCATTTAAATAGCAATTTGGTTCGCACCAAAATAAAATTATCATGTCGGCAATCCTACATTTATGCTTGGCAACATAGAATAGAAGAATCTTTAAATATTTCTCCAAACGAATGGCAAATTTTATTTCACAAAAAAACTTCTTTTTTTGAAATGCAAAAAATGTGCCTTTATAATTACGCCAGCTACACCATAACATTTTCAGCACATTGCCTATCCTTCAAGACCATTGTAATAAAATTTCATAGAAATCAAACAAGTCGTTCAGACGAAATCGTCACAGAAAGGTTTACCTATGCTCTGACTACAATGCCACCTAGTGGTGAGCATCAGCTATCGAAACACAACCAGGCAAATTTCCCAGGCCTAAGGAGATAGCACACAAAGTCTGACTCGAAAATATTTAACGGTTTCAGAGATATTCACGTTTAAAGTCGCGGCGGCGGCGGCGGCGGCGGATCCGGCGGAGCCGTTTCTCATGAAAACATAAGCGCATCCACTTTGTGGAAATGCTCTAATTAATTGTAGCCTAAAGTATAGACATAATTGTCATTCCACACTAACACACTATGCAAACTTGTCAGAGGTTCACCAGAGGTTGAAGCGAAAACAACATGACCCCAGTCCTTCCGTATCTGAACTTTCGTCGATTTATCACCTTGCATGTCTGGACAGTCATAGGGTTTTGTCATTTTCAGGAGAGGGTTGTCATTTAGAAAACACAACTGATTGATTTTCCCGACCCAAAGGAAATGCACAATAACTAGCCATTGAAATACGTTTTATGGTGTATTGTTTTGCAAAATTTCACGTAGATATCATTAATGAGAACTAGCAATTCTATGTACGAAGAATGATAACCTCACCATGCATTGTAGAAGCATATATCAAGTGTATACTAGCCGGAATTTTGTCCCATCTCAATATTATCAAAGTATGCCGATAGCTCAAACAGATAGGCTATTTATGTCTTCCAGGCAAAATAACATGTACAATAAACTAATGTTCAAAACCGTGAATTTGAAACCCACTTTTTTGTCTAAACCGGTGTTGATTATGAGTCCAGCCTAATATGTGCACATAATGAGTATTACATGTTCCAACTTATACTGGATATTAACTCTATCTGGCCTGTGTTTTATGGGACCCCTATTTGTTTTCTTACCCCTTGGACTATGGGGCTGGAAGTTACCACACTATACCCTTGGGTCAAGAAAATGTTAAAAAAACAAATCAAGATGGCCGCTACGATGACGTCACAGAAGGCATTTTTAGGTTGATTGATTTTCTCGAGTTTTTTATTTATGCGTTTTCTTCGTAAAAACTACATGATAAATCGGTAAATAAGAGTCTGATGTGAAATAAAATATGTTTTTCTCACTTTTCCTCGCAGAAAAGCAGGAATTTTGAAGGAAAATGACGAAAACATCATTTTTCTGTTATCCCACATGGCCGCCATTTTGAATTTTTCCGCGATTTATTTCTCAGGAGGTTATGCAAATAGACTCACAATGACCCCAATACGATAACTACAAAGTCACGTAGTAGCAGCGCTCATTTTTTTGTCGTTTCGAAGATAGAGGAGAAAGTTTGGTAGAAAGCATAGGCCATGTAGGGTTAATAATATAATAATGACGATACGGGAAATCCGGGTTTATTCTCAAATGCTAAACCGAATTGGAATTTTAAAACTGAAATGAAAATGGCAATAACGTTAAGCATGACCTAGTGACTTGGTAATTCTTTCAATACTTTAGATGAAAACTTTCCCGCAAATCTGTGGTCATCCCTCATGTTACACGTAGATCAAGTTATTGGAAACTCTTTACCATATTTTATATCACCAGATGGTGGGCTGTTCAAATCGCTTTTCGTCCGTGGTCCGTCGTCCGTCCGTCCGTCGTCCGTGGTCCGTCGTCCGTCCGTCCGTCGTCCGTCCGTCGTCCGTCCGTCCGTCCGTAAACAATTCTTGTTATCGCGATTTCTCAGGAACTACTTTATGTATCTTTCTCAAATTTGGTACCCAGGTTCCCCTTGGGGCCTAGTTGTGCAAGATACCTTTTTTGGTCCGATTCGAAAATCCAATATGGCCACCAGGCGGCCATCTTGGATTTCCCCATGAAACCTTGTTATCGCGATTTCTCAGGAAGTACTGCATGGATCTTTCTAAAATTTGGTACACAGGTTCCCCTTGGGGTCTAGTTGTGCAAGATATCTTTTTCGGTCCGATTCGAAAAATCAATATGGCCACCAGGCAGCCATATTGGATTTCCCCATGAAACTTTTTCGTCATTTCTCAGGAAGTACTGCATGGATCTTTCTCAAATTTGGTACACAGGTTCCCCTTGGGGTCTAGTTGTGCAAGATACCTGTTGTGGTCTGATTCACAAATCCAATATGGCCACCAGCCGGCCATCTTGGATTTCCCCATGAAACATTGTTATTGCAATTTCTCAGGAACTACTTTGTGGATCTTCCTCAAATTTGGCACACAGGTTCCCCTTGGGGGCTAGTTGTGCAAGATACCTTTTCTGCTCTGATTCAAAAATCCAATATGGCCACCAGGCAGCCATCTTGGATTTCCCCATGAAACTTTATCGTCATTCCTCAGGAAGTACTGCATGGATCTTTCTCAAATTTGGTACACAGGTTCCCCTTGGGGTCTAGTTGTGCAAGATACCTTTTCTGGTTCGATTCGAAAATCCACTATGGCCACCAGGCAGCCATCTTGGATTTCTCCATGAAACATTGTTATCGTCATTTCTCAGAAAGTACTGCATGGATCTTTCTCAAATTTGGTACACAGGTTCCCCTTGGGGTCTAGTTGTGCAAGATACCTTTTCTGGTCCGATTCGAAAATCCAATATGGCTACAAGGCAGCCATCTTGGATTTCCCCATGAAACCTTGTTATCGCGATTTCTCGGGAACTACTGCATGGATCTGTCTCAAATTTGGTACACATGTTCCCCTTAGGGTCTAGTTGTGCAAGGTACCTTTTCTGGTCGGATTCGAGAATCCAATATGGCTACAAAGCCGCCATCTTCGATTTCCCCATGAAACCTTGTTATAGCGATTTCTCAGGAAGTACTGCATGGATCTTTCTCAAATTTGATACACAGGTTCCCCTTGAGGTCTAGTTGTGCAAGATACATTTTTTGGTCCGATTCGAAAATCCAGTATGGCCACCAGGCAGCCATATTGGATTTCCCCATGAAACTTTAACGTCATTTCTCAGGAAGTACGGCATGGATCTTTCTCGAATTTGGTACACAGGTTCCCCTTGGGGTCTAGTTGGGCAAGATACCTTTCCTGCTCCGATTTGAAAATCCAGTATGGCCACCAGGCAGCCATCTTAGATT
>JAVTVY010043612.1:0-21005 GCA_036873755.1 Hanleya hanleyi | reverse complement strand
TTTTTGATTATTTGGAAAGTTTCATTCGCCAATAACCACAAAACTCACAACTACAACAACTCGGACACATACAAACCCCGAATGACACCTGTCGGGCAAAACACGCGCAATCTCGGCATAAACTAACGCGACATTTTCCGCAAACTTCGACGTTTAATGGCTGATTACAGCTTTTGCAAACTCGGGGCGCGAATAAACGGGATAATCCTTCTACACATTTACGTGTTTTAATCTCCGGAAGTGAAGGGGAATTATTTAGGAGAATGGTCGTTGGACTTCTTATACCCACATTCCAACCATCGTCATTATAAACGGGTCGTGTTTCAACGATCCCATCTATGGCGAATACAGTCTCCAAACTAGGCCAACCGGAACTACCTAAAATGTCCGCATTTTCTCGTACGAATCCGACCCACGTAGAGTTGTTAGCCTATAAAAAATATAGAGTTGAAATATTAAAAGTGAGTAGCCCTTGTATTCAAATCAGTTATAATCGAACATTTACAACACCGTTCGCTATGTACATCGTTATATCGACAAAGTCGGTATTATCCGCGAGTAGATCGCGATAAAATTACAATACTTACGTACGATTCTCTAGGTTCGATGATATTTTTCAGTAAATTCGCCATTCCGAAGTAAGCTATAAGTTGAATTCTATTAGAGATATATATATTTCGACCAACGATTCTCAAATAATGATTTGTTTCACGGTATACCCTTTCAACCCCCCGCTATACGGTGATTGTATAATTGCCCTAATTAAAGCGATATCGGTCTGTACATATAAATATTCGAACCCCCAATATTATCATATGCTAATTGCAATCGAGTTCTGCGCGTTATAATTGAAACACACGTTTATATTCAGACCGAGTGATTTCTGTTATTCGACCACACCTGTTACCACAACACACACCCCTTCGCATTGACAGGTATTAAAATCAATACAACTATGTATCATAACCGTCTTCTAGCCGTATAGCGAGGTTAAATATACATATATACCGAGTGTTCGGTAATGCTGATTGCAATTTGTAAAAAATTAACAGTCTACAATATATATGAACGCTTAACGTACAGATTCGTAGAGTTTATTGCTATGAACCCGTATAAAAATATATATCGAAATATCACCTTTTTGTAAAAGCGGTATGAAACCTCGAATATAGACTATTTAAACGATTAACGTATAAATTCGGAAGATTTATTTATAATACCATATGTAGATCTTTAATATATATATATTCAGGTAAAATTATAACGCATATAATTTATTAATATCCAGGCGCAATAATTTATACGAATAAAAATTATTAATGACGTATGACAGCGCTCGGTGGGTGATGGTGGATCGCGGTGGCTGTGTGTATTTGGGTGGATGTGTGGGACCTGAAACGTGCATATATAACTACTAATATGGAATAGGTCCTTGGATTATGGACGCCTTTAATGGACGACGGCTGAATTAAGAATGACGGACCAGACGCTTGTAATTCTGTAGCCATATAGCTGAAATGTTTATGAATGCGACGTTGAACGTAATTTACTCCTCCTCTGCGAGTATCAATGGGATCTGATAATTTGAGCCAGGATTAATATACACAGATTATAAGAAGGTCATCGACTGTGTATATCATCCGATAATCGACAGCATCTACCACCCAGATGTATATTAGCAGTTTACGTACCTTTGACATATTATCACCTCAAAATAGTTTGAAATGTAAGTTATTCCCTCATACATCCCATGCCTTGAACAGGATGATTATCTTTTATTTCTGAAGTGTTATTCAGCATGACAGCTAGTCCGAGCGATATTGCATATTTAATGTCATATCATACAAACGTGAGCACAATGCATCATGTTGAGTTGTTCTGTATACCCTCGGGCAATATACCACCGCAGTTGAAACTTTTCCATCGCAGTGTAAACTAAAGAAACTCTTGTAAAAATCTATAAACAAATCGATGTCCCCTATGGGCCACAGAAAATATGTAATATTGGTGAAATAAGTAGTCTATATTATTGATTGGTTATAAGATGTAATCTGTATCTTTTCATTAGCTACAGCATGACATCTGTATTGTTGATTGATTGTCACAAATGGATTTATCATTTCCGTCATTGATCACATGAATCCACAACCCATCATTAGAGATTGTTGTGACATTGAGCAGAATCTCGGTTCTATATTATGATAATAAATGTAACAAAAGAGGGGTTGGAACATATGAATCAGTTATATAGGTCAGTTTTTGCATACTCTGCTCTTCGAAATAGCACCCTCTGTAATATTACTTAAGCAAGCACGATTTGTACCGCACGAAAAAAATATACGGTGAAAGATCCAAAGCCCAACGCACACAGCGAACATTTTGTTGTATTAGAACAAAAAACAGTGTTCTGGGCGGGGTTTTTCTGTTGTGGGCGGGGCCAAAAAAAAAGAGAAAACGTTTGTTGGTGAGATCAAACTTGTTTGATATTGCGAAGATATTTTGCCCTGGAACCAGTGTTTCGTCGTCTGTGTGCGGTGACTGCGAAAATTTCTAGGAACATTTTCCAGCTATCAACCAATCAACTGGCGAGCCACGACCATGTGACAATGGATTCAACCTGAGGCTACCTCTACTTGTAGCGTTGGCGGTTTGTTTCGAGATGAAATGTTCGCGGTCTGCGAGGAACAGGAACAAAAACAGGCAATATACCGAAACACTGTTTTTGTTGTAATATAACAAGATGTTCAATGTGTGCCTACAGCTGAAGTTTTGTGCGCGTTGTTTCTAGAAAATACCACTGCCCATCCAGTTTAAAAACAGAAGATCAGTTGAATGCTTACTGCATTTGTAGGCATCAACAAAGGGGGTTTCAAGTTGAGTCTATTAGTCTCATTCTGTATTTTAGGATAGCAGTATTTATGTTAAAAGAGAGCTGTTTCCCTAATTCCGTTTTACATATAAAAATTTGTGGCATATTTGTTGACGCGTGGATTTACTTTACAAAATTTGTTTTGACCTTTTTCGAAAGGTTCCTTATCGATAAGATCATAATAGTGGTCAGTATCATGAGTTAACTTTGAGATTTGTTCAGCTCCCGACCATTCCCTTCAAGGATGATTAACTGCCAATCAATGACCCCCGGAAATTGACTTCTTTCCTCCATCTTCTATACACAATATGACTGTACAAAACTGGTTCCCCGCGGAACATCTATGGGAAACCATTCCACCCATTCTCATCTGTGCCATTGTGCTGGCCACTTGTCCATGATGCTGGCGAAACATGGTGACAATATCGTCTAATCACTGGGTATGCTTCTGTCCAAATGATTCCAAAGACTTTTGCAGGGATATACCCTCATCTCGCAATTGGATTGTCATTTCGCTTGTACGCCATTGAGATCCAGTGTCGTTGTTGTTGGTAACTAGTCGATCGGCTCATACATGTCATCGTCTGTATCCGTTCGAAAGGTGACTTGATAGATATCGTCCTTGATGCCAGCCTCACAAGTTGGCAATTCATCTTCTTCATGAGACAAAACCAAAATATAAAAAAGGTAAATATTAAAATATTTAATGCAAAAATATATCGTATTAACAAGTAATTGCTAAGTTTTACTTTGAAATCTCTTGACTTTAGAAGGAATGGTCAGTTTATTTGTCCCTCTTGCCGTCAGCGTTTTGCTGATACAGAAGAAAAAGGAAATAGGTTACATTGTCTGTCTGATAACACGCTAAAGAGATAAATATCTCCACAGAAAATCAAAACCAGCTCCTGGGAATGGGTTGGAATGTGTGTGGGTAGGGGGGGGGAGGCGACAGAAGTGTTGTAACTGACTTCTGTATTTCACAAAGTCAAATATTTCAAGAAGAATTAAAGCATACATAACACTGACCATTCCCTTCAAGGATGATTAACTGCTAATCAATGACCCCCGGAGGTCGACTTCTTTCCCCGATCTTCTATACACAATATCACTGTACAAAACTGGTTCCCCGCGGAACATCTATGGGAAACCATTCCACCCATTCTCATCTGTGCCATTGCGCTGGCCACTTGTCTATGATGCTGGCGAGACATGATGACAATATCGTCTTATCACTGCGTATGCTTCTGTCCAAATGATTCCAAAGACTTTTGCAGGAATATACTCTCATCTCACAATTGGATTGTCATTTCACTTGTACGCCATTGAGATCCAGTGTCGTTGTTGTTGGTAACTAGTCGATCGGCTCATGCATGTCATCGTCTGTATCCGTTCGAAAGGTGAGTTGATAGATATCGTCCTTGGTGCCAGCCTCACAAGTTGGCAATTCATCTTCTTCATGAGACAGAACCAAAATATAAAAAAAGTAAATATTAAAACATTTAATGCAAAAATATATCGTATTAACAAGTAATTGCTAAGTTTTATTTGAAATCTCTTGACTTTAGAAGCAATGGCCAGTTTATTAGTCCCTCTTGACGTCAGCGTTTTGCTGAAACAGAAGAAAAAGGAAATAGGTTACATTGTCTGTCTAATAACATGCTAAAGAGATAAATATCTCCACAGAAAACCAAAACCAGTTCCTGGGAATGGGTTGGAATGTGTGTGGGGGGGGAGGCGACAGAAGTGTTGTAACTACCTTCTGTATTTCACAAAGTCAAATATTTCAAGAAGAATTAAAGCATATATAACATTGACCACTCCCTTCAAGGATGATTAACTGCCAATCAATGCCCCCCGGAAATTGACTTCTTTCCTCCATCTTCTATACACAATATGACTGTACAAAACTTGTTCCCCGCGGAACATCTATGGGAAACCATTCCACCCATTCTCATCTGTGCCATTGCGCTGGCCACTTGTCCATGATGCTGGCGAGACATGATGACAATATCGTCTTATCCCTGCGTATGCTTCTGTCCAAATGATTCCAAAGACTTTTGCAGGAATATACTCTCATCTCACAATTGGATTGTCATTTCACTTGTACGCCATTGAGATCCAGTGTGGTTGTTGTTGGTAACTAGTCAATCGGCTCATGCATGTCATCGTCTGTATCCGTTCGAAAGGTGAGTTGATAGATATCAACCTTGGTGCCAGCCTTACAAGTTGGCAATACATCTTCTTCATGAGACAGAACCAAAATATAAAAAAAACAGGTAAATATTAAAACATTTAATGCAAAAATATATCGTATTAACAAGTAATTGCTAAGTTTTATTTGAAATCTCTTGACTTTAGAAGCAATGGCCAGTTTATTAGTCCCTCTTGACGTCAGCGTTTTGCTGAAACAGAAGAAACAGGAAATAGGTTACATTGTCTGTCTAATAACATGCTAAAGAGATAAATATCTCCACAGAAAATCAAAACCTGCTCTGGGAATGGGTTGGAATGTGTGTGTGTGGTGGGGGGGAGAGGGGACAGAAGTGGTGTAACTAATAACGTCAAATATTTCAAGAAGAATTAAAGCATATATAACACTGACCATTCCCTTCAAGGATGATTAACTGCCAATCAATGACCCCCGGCGGTCGACTTCTTTCCCCGATCTTCTATACACAATATCACTGTACAAAACTGGTTCCCCGCGGAACATCTATGGGAAACCATTCCACCCATTCTCATCTGTGCCATTGCGCTGGCCACTTGTCCATGATGCTGGCGAGACATGATGACAATATCATATTATCACTGGGTATGCTTCTGTCCAAATGATTCCAATGACTTTTGCAGGAATATACTCTCATCTCACAATTGGATAGTCATTTCACTTGTACGCCAATGAGATCCAGTGTCGTTGTTGTTGGTAACTAGTCGATCGGCTCATGCATGTCATCGTCTGTATCCGTTCGAAAGGTGAGTTGATAGATATCGTCCTTGGTGCCAGCCTCACAAGTTGGCAATTCATCTTCTTCATGAGACAGAACCAAAATATAAAAAAAACAGGTAAATATTAAAACATTTAATGCAAAAATATATCGTATTAACAAGTAATTGCTAAGTTTTATTTGAAATCTCTTGACTTTAGAAGCAATGGCCAGTTTATTAGTCCCTCTTGACGTCAGCGTTTTGCTGAAACAGAAGAAAAAGGAAATAGGTTACATTGTCTGTCTAATAACATGCTAAAGAGATAAATATCTCCACAGAAAATCAAAACCAGGTCCTGGGGATGGGTTGAAGTGTGTGGGGGGGAGGCGGCAGAATTGTTGTAACTAACTTCTGTATTTCACAAAGTCAAATATTTCAAGAAGAATTGAAGCATATATAATACTGACCACTCCCTTCAAGGATGATTAACTGACAATCAATGACCCCCGGAAATTGACTTCTTTCCTCCATCTTCTATACACAATATGACTGTACAAAACTTGTTCCCCGCGGAACATCTATGGGAAAACATTCCACCCATTCTCATCTGTGCCATTGCGCTGGCCACTTGTCCATGATGCTGGCGAGACATGATGACAATATCGTCTTATCCCTGCGTATGCTTCTGTCCAAATGATTCCAAAGACTTTTGCAGGAATATACTCTCATCTCACAATTGGATTGTCATTTCACTTGTACGCCATTGAGATCCAGTGTGGTTGTTGTTGGTAACTAGTCAATCGGCTCATGCATGTCATCGTCTGTATCCGTTCGAAAGGTGAGTTGATAGATATCAACCTTGGTGCCAGCCTTACAAGTTGGCAATTCATCTTCTTCATGAGACAGAACCAAAATATAAAAAAAACAGGTAAATATTAAAACATTTAATGCAAAAATATATCGTATTAACAAGTAATTGCTAAGTTTTATTTGAAATCTCTTGACTTTAGAAGCAATGGCCAGTTTATTAGTCCCTCTTGACGTCAGCGTTTTGCTGAAACAGAAGAAAAAGGAAATAGGTTACATTGTCTGTCTAATAACATGCTAAAGAGATAAATATCTCCACAGAAAATCAAAACCAGGTCCTGGGGATGGGTTGAAGTGTGTGGGGGGGAGGCGGCAGAATTGTTGTAACTAACTTCTGTATTTCACAAAGTCAAATATTTCAAGAAGAATTGAAGCATATATAACACTGACCACTCCCTTCAAGGATGATTAACTGACAATCAATGACCCCCGGAAATTGACTTCTTTCCTCCATCTTCTATACACAATATGACTGTACAAAACTTGTTCCCCGCGGAACATCTATGGGAAACCATTCCACCCATTCTCATCTGTGCCATTGCGCTGGCCACTTGTCCATGATGCTGGCGAGACATGATGACAATATCGTCTTATCCCTGCGTATGCTTCTGTCCAAATGATTCCAAAGACTTTTGCAGGAATATACTCTCATCTCACAATTGGATTGTCATTTCACTTGTACGCCAATGAGATCCAGTGTCGTTGTTGTTGGTAACTAGTCAATCGGTTCATGCATGTCATCGTCTGTATCCGTTCGAAAGGTGAGTTGATAGATATCGTCCTTGGTGCCAGCCTCACAAGTTGGCAATTCATCTTCTTCACGAGACAGAACCAAAATATAAAAAAAGTAAATATTAAAACATTTAATGCAAAAATATATCGTATTAACAAGTAATTGCTAAGTTTTATTTGAAATCTCTTGACTTTAGAAGCAATGGTCAGTTTATTAGTCTCTCTTGACGTCAGCGTTTTGCTGAAACAGAAGAAAAAGGAAATAGGTTACATTGTCTGTCTAATAACATGCTAAGGAGATAAATATCTCCACAGAAAATCAAAACCAGTTCCTGGGAATGGGTTGGAATGTGTGTGTGGGGGGGGGGGGCGACAGAAGTGTTGTAACTAACTTCTGTATTTCACAAAGTCAAATATTTCAAGAAGAATTAAAGCATACATAACACTGACCATTCCCTTCAAGGATGATTAACTGCCAATCAATGACCCCCGGCGGTCGACTTCTTTCCCCGATCTTCTATACACAATATCACTGTACAAAACTGGTTCCCCGCGGAACATCTATGGGAAACCATTCCACCCATTCTCATCTGTGCCATTGCGCTGGCCACTTGTCCATGATGCTGGCGAGACATGATGACAATATCATATTATCACTGGGTATGCTTCTGTCCAAATGATTCCAATGACTTTTGCAGGAATATACTCTCATCTCACAATTGGATAGTCATTTCACTTGTACGCCAATGAGATCCAGTGTCGTTGTTGTTGGTAACTAGTCAATCGGTTCATGCATGTCATCGTCTGTATCCGTTCGAAAGGTGAGTTGATAGATATCGTCCTTGGTGCCAGCCTCACAAGTTGGCAATTCATCTTCTTCACGAGACAGAACCAAAATATAAAAAAAGTAAATATTAAAACATTTAATGCAAAAATATATCGTATTAACAAGTAATTGCTAAGTTTTATTTGAAATCTCTTGACTTTAGAAGCAATGGTCAGTTTATTAGTCTCTCTTGCCGTCAGCGTTCTGCTGAGACAGAAGAAAAAGGAAAAAGGTTACATTGTCTGCCTAATAACATGCTAAGGAGATAAATATCTCCATAGAAAATCAAAACCAGCTCCTGGGGATGGGTTGAAGTGTGTGGGGGGGAGGCGGCAGAATTGTTGTAACTAACTTCTGTATTTCACAAAGTCAAATATTTCAAGAAGAATTGAAGCATATATAACACTGACCACTCCCTTCAAGGATGATTAACTGACAATCAATGACCCCCGGAAATTGACTTCTTTCCTCCATCTTCTATACACAATATGACTGTACAAAACTTGTTCCCCGCGGAACATCTATGGGAAACCATTCCACCCATTCTCATCTGTGCCATTGCGCTGGCCACTTGTTCATGATGCTGGCGAGACATGATAAAATATCGTCTTATCCCTGCGTATGCTTCTGTCCAAATGATTCCAAAGACTTTTGCAGGAATATACTCTCATCTCACAATTGGATTGTCATTTCACTTGTACGCCATTGAGATCCAGTGTGGTTGTTGTTGGTAACTAGTCAATCGGCTCATGCATGTCATCGTCTGTATCCGTTCGAAAGGTGAGTTGATAGATATCAACCTTGGTGCCAGCCTTACAAGTTGGCAATTCATCTTCTTCATGAGACAGAACCAAAATATTAAAAAAACAGGTAAATATTAAAACATTTAATGCAAAAATATATCGTATTAACAAGTAATTGCTAAGTTTTATTTGAAATCTCTTGACTTTTGAAGCAATGGCCAGTTTATTAGTCTCTCTTGACGTCCGCGTTTTGCTGAAACAGAAGAAAAAGGAAATAGGTTACATTGTCTGTCTAATAACATGCTAAAGAGATAAATATCTCCACAGAAAATCAAAACCAGGTCCTGGGGATGGGTTGGAATGTGTGTTGGGGGGGGGGGCGACAGAAGTGTTGTAACTAACTTCTGTATTTCACAAAGTCAAATATTTCAAGAAGAATTAAAGCATACATAACACTGACCATTCCTTTCAAGGATGATTAACTGCCAATCAATGACCCCCGGTGGTCGACTTCTTTCCCCGATCTTCTATACACAATATCACTGTACAAAACTGGTTCCCCGCGGAACATCTATGGGAAACCATTCCACCCATTGTCATCTGTGCCACTGTGCTGGCCACTTGTCCATGATGCTGGCGAGACATGATGACAATATCGTCTTATCACTGGGTATGCTTCTGTCCAAATGATTCCAATGACTTTTGCAGGAATATACTCTCATCTCACAATTGGATTGTCATTTCACTTGTACGCCATTGAGATCCAGTGTCGTTGTTGTTGGTAACTAGTCGATCGGCTCATGCATGTCATCGTCTGTATCCGTTCGAAAGGTGAGTTGATAGATATCGTCCTTGGTGCCAGCCTAACAAGTTCGCAATTCATCTTCTTCATGAGACAGAACCAAAATATAAAAAAGGTAAATATTAAAACATTTAATGCAAAAATATATCGTATTAACAAGTAATTGCTACATTTTATTTGAAATCTCTTGACTTTAGAAGCAATGGCCAGTTTATTAGTCCCTCTTGACGTCAGCGTTTTGCTGAAAAAGACGAAAAAGGAAATAGGTTACATTGTCTGTCTAATAACCTGCTAAAGAGATAAATATCTCCACAGAAAATCAAAACCAGCTCCTGGGAATGGGTTGGAATGTGTGTGTGTTGGGGGGGGGGAGGAGGCGACAGAAATGTTGTAACTAACTTCTGTATTTCACAAACTCAAATATTTCAAGAAGAATTAAAGCATATATAACACTGACCATTAACTTCAAGGATGATTAACTGCCAATCAATGGCCCCGGAAGTTGATTTCTTTCCTCCATCTTCTATACACAATATGACTGTACATAACTGGTTCCCCGCGGAACATCTATGGGAAACCATTCCACCCATTCTCATGTGTGCCATTGGGCTGGCCACTTGTCCATGATGATGGCGAGACATGATGACAATATCGTCTTATCACTGCGTATGCTTCTGTCCAAATGATTCCAAAGACTTTTGCAGGAATATACTCTCATCTCACAATTGGATTGTCATTTCACTTGTACGCCATTGAGATCCAGTGTCGTTGTTGTTGGTAACTAGTCGATCGGCTGATGCATGTCATCGTCTGTAACCGTTCGAAAGGTGAGTTGATAGATATCGTCCTTGGTGCCAGCCTCACAAGTTGGCAATTCATCTTCTTCATGAGACAGAACCAAAATATAAAAAAACAGGTAAATATTAAAACATTTAATGCAAAATATATCGTATTAACAAGTAATTGCTAAGTTTTACTTTGAAATCTCGTGACTTTAGAAGCAATGGTCAGTTTATTTGTCCCACTTGCCGTCAGCGTTCTGCTGAGACAGAAGAAAAAGGAAAAAGGTTACATTGTCTGTCTAATAACATGCTAAAGAGATAAATATCTCCACAGAAAACCAAAACCAGCTCTTGGGAATGGGTTGGAATGTGTGTGGGGGGGGGGAGGCGAGAGAAGTGTTGTAACTACCTTCTGTATTTCACAAAGTCAAATATTTCAAGAAGAATTAAAGCATATATAACATTGACCACTCCCTTCAAGGATGATTAACTGCCAATCAATGCCCCCCGGAAATTGACTTCTTTCCTCCATCTTCTATACACAATATGACTGTACAAAACTGGTTCCCCGCGGAACATCTATGGGAAACCATTCCACCCATTCTCATCTGTGCCATTGCGCTGGCCACTTGTCCATGATGCTGGCGAGACATGATGACAATATCGTCTTATCACTGCGTATGCTTCTGTCCAAATGATTCCAGAGACTTTTGCAGGAATATACTCTCATCTCACAATTGGATTGTCATTTCACTTGTACGCCATTGAGATCCAGTGTCGTTGTTGTTGGTAACTAGTCGATCGGCTCATGCATGTCATCGTCTGTATCCGTTCGAAAGGTGAGTTGATAGATATCGTCCTTGGTGCCAGCCTCACAAGTTGGCAATTCATCTTCTTCATGAGACAAAACCAAAATATAAAAAAGGTAAATACTAAAACATTTAATGCAAAAATATATCGTATTAACAAGTAATTGCTAAGTTTTACTTTGAAATCTCTTGACTTTAGAAGCAATGGCCAGTTTATTAGTCCCTCTTGACGTCAGCGAAGTAAATAGGTTACATTGTCTGTCTAATAACATGCTAAAGAGATAAATACCTCCACAGAAAATCAAAACCAGCGCCTGGGAATGGGTTGGAATGTGTGTGTGTGCGGGGGGGGGCGACAGAAGTGTTGTAACTAACTTCTGTATTTCACAAAGTCAAATATTTCAAGAAGAATTGAAGCATATATAATACTGACCATTCCCTTCAAGGATGATTAACTGCCAATCAAAGAACCCCGGAAGTTGACTTCTTTCCTCCATCTTCTATACACAATATGACTGTACAAAACTGGTTCCCCGCGGAACATCTATGGGCACCATTCCACCCATTCTCATGGGTGCCATTGTGCTGGCCACTTGTCCATGATGCTGGCGAGACATGATGACAATATCGTCTTATCACAGGGTATGCTTCTGTCCAAGTGATTCCAAAGACTTTTGCAGGAATATACTCTCATCTCACAATTGGATTGTCATTTCACTTGTACGCCATTGAGATCCAGTGTCGTTGTTGTTGGTAACTAGTCGATCGGCTCATGCATGTCATCGTCTGTATCCGTTCGAAAGGTGAGTTGATAGATATCGTCCTCGGTGCCAGCCTCACAAGTTGGCAATTCATCTTCTTCATGAGACAGAACCAAAATATAAAAAACAGGTAAATATTAAAACATTTAATGCAAAAATATATCGTATTAACAAGTAATTGCTAAGTTTTACTTTGAAATCTCTTGACTTTAGAAGCAATGGTCAGTTTATTTGTCCCTCTTGCCGTCAGCGTTTTGCTGAAACAGAAGAAAAAGGAAATAGGTTACATTGTCGGTCTAATAACATGCTAAAGAGATAAATATCTTCACAGGAAATCAAAACCAGCTCCTGCGAATGGCTTGGAATGTGTGTGTGCGGGGGGGGGGGGGCGACAGAAGTGCTGTAACTAACTTCTGTATTTCACAAAGTCAAATATTTCAAGAAGAATTAAAGCATATATAACACTGACCATTCCCTTCAAGGATGATTAACTGCCAATCAATGACCCCCGGAAGTTGACTTCTTTCCTCCATCTTCTATACACAATATGACTGTACAAAACTGGTTCCCCGCGGAACATCTATGGGAAACCATTCCACCCATTCTCATGGGTGCCATTGTGCTGGCCACTTGTCCATGATGCTGGCGAGACATGATGACAATATCGTCTTATCACTGGGTATGCTTCTGTCCAAATGATTCCAAAGACTTTTGCAGGAATATACTCTCATCTCACAATTGGATTGTCATTTCACTTGTACGCCATTGAGATCCAGTGTCGTTGTTGTTGGTAATGTAGTGAGAATAGGTTTTCTCACTGTCTTATCAGTTTAGATAAATAGACTATTAACGAACATTAGGTCAGTGATGCAGGGGAGACAAGTGCTTTATTATCACAAGTGTTGTCTCCTCTCTCTCCCCTTGGTTGGTAGAGGGCGCTGATTGCCCTCTAGCCAATGAGAGTAACTCGCGGGCTTGGAAAAGTAGGCAGAGGAGAAACTGACTTGAGACTGACAGGACGTGACCGACTACTTCTCTCAGGGTTTTAACCGGCAGGTAAGCCTGTCTCCTATACTGGCTAATATCTAGGTAGCTGTAATTACTACGATTGGTGTCAGAAGTGAAAGTATCTAGCGTAGAATTGTGATAATTTTTCGACAAATTTGCGCTGGATGGCGGTCTGAGTCCAGTGCCAAGTCCGGCGGCCATCTTGCATTCTTGAAAATTTGCGTGTGAAAATCTTCATTTCCGAGTCCTGACAAACTTGTTGGCTTTCTTTTACGATTGGGTCGATATAAACTGGAAGTGTGTTACTTTAGTGAAGGGGTTTTGTGAAAATTAGAGCTTCCAGCGAAGTTCTGAAATATTTTTTTTTCTCTGGTCGCCATGGTCACGTTTTTTCGCGATGGCGAATTTTCCAAATGAAATTGATTTGGCTTTCATTGGTTGTGAACTAGAGATTATACAGCAATAGTTCTGAAGCTCTGTGCACTATATGGAGTGGTTTGACAATGATTGTTCCGTGAATTGAGCCAAAAACAGTCTGTGTGTGTTGTGACGAAAATTGGACCCTTGATAGTCTCCTCTTTCGTCAGATCGACTTTATTTGCCATATTTATCTGGGTATAATTTATCGCGAGTGAAGCGGGGTTATTTTGAACTACCCCAGTTTACAATTTCGTTTGAGTTCGCGTTCCTTTTGAAAATTTTGCGAGTTTACTGACACGTTGTTGTTGTTCATTTGGAACAACAACGACAGTAACTTGAAGGGTAACATTCGGGAATAAAAAGGAATAGGAATCGGGATTGTAATTGTTTAGGTTGGTTAGACGGCCAGTATAGCGGGCAAACTTGCCTGCTGGTTGCCTTCAATATTGCACCTTAGATTTAGCTAGAGCTTTGTGTGATTTGGTGAATTTTGATGTATTTTTTCTTTCTGAGATAGTATTTGGTAGGGAAAATTAGGAGTAGAAGTTGGGATAAAGGTTTTGAAGGTGCAATATTTGAATGGTTTATATGTTAATGTTTGTGTTGTCATGTATGTGTACCGGTACTGTTTGTGTGTCCATATGTGTATTTTTGTGTTTTGTTCATAGTCCTGTCCCATGATAATTATATTTTATATGTGCTCAGTGGTTGGGTTGGTAATGTTGGGGTTTTTGGAGAAAATTTTGAGCATGGGATGAAGTTTTAGTGACTGAACGCGGTCAGATTAGTCATTTCCTTTCGGTTCGGTGATTGAGTTTGGGGTACAGGATCAGGATCAGTCGTGCCGTTGACAAATTCTGGTTCAGATGCGAGATTTCTTTTTCTTTTGTGACCTGAATTTGTCATTCTTGCTGTGTCACTGGTGAAGTTTTGCACGGTTGTCTTATTGGGACTTGTTCGTGGGAGTCTATAGCACTGTCAATTTCTGTTGGCTATTTTTCACTGGTGTGGTCGACTTAAAATGTATAGCAATAGTTTGACTTTGCATTATCGGTCAAACTACGTTGACTTTTCCGGTGGTCAGTTTTTGTGAATTTAATTGGGACATTCACTGAAAATCTGTGGCCTAAGGCTAGAGTTCAATTTAGTAATTTTTGGAATTCGCCCAATTTCATCGTCAAGTTCACCTGGCTATTGCCTGGTAGCTATTGCGCGAGGGATTGGCTGGTGCTTACGTTGAATGTGGGGGATTTTCTCTCATTTGATTGAAATTCTTGCTAGCCAGGGCATAGAACATTCAAATTAATGTTTCAATAGATTTGCTAATATATTGGTACCTAGTTTTTTTAGACTTGGTCAAAATTTATCCTCATAGCTTGGCTACTAACTTAGTGGCTTTTCGTGAGGTGTTACATGTAGCTGAATGCTACCTGTGAGTTTTCATAGTGAATACGTAAATTGCTGGTGTTCATTCTGATTTGGTGAATTACATTGCACAAATTGAATTGACCTCATATTCTGTGGTGGTCGATATATACTGTAAACCTTGATGGTGTACTCAATGGTGACTTACACTGTAAAAAAGGTGAGTGATCAGTGTTGCTGAAATACACTCAGTATACATTTGAGTTTGAATAAACAGTCAATATTTTGGTGGTGGGGTGTTAACAAACTTGTACCATATTTAATCAGATTTTGATCTGGTGAATGTGGTTGATTGTTTGGTGTTCAATACAACACAAACTCTGATTGTATTTTGAGATTTGAGTGTTGACATATCAACACTGCACTCAATTTGATTGTGGTCTGGTGGTGTTAAGTGACACCATCTGATTTTGTTTGAGAGTTTAGTGTTTACTCAAACACTCATCCTTGGGTTTACTTTGAAAAAAAAAAAAAAAAATTAAAATTTTCTTTCGAGTGTTGACATATCGGCGCTACACTCAATTACATAGTCGTCTGGTGGTGTTAAGTGGCATCATCTGATTTTGGTTGAGTGATTAGTGTTTATTAAAACACACTCTTACATTTAGTTGAAAAAAAAAGAAGATAAATAAATAAATAAAAACAATTGGTGTAGCATCAACATTGCACCCGATTAGAGTGTAATCGGGTATTGTTGGGCAACATCAGTTGATTTTGGGATTTGAAGGTAATTTATTAAATAGGCAACCATAATTTAGTGGGTGATTGCAAAATGCCAACTCGGTGAGTTTTGATCCTATTCATTTTGGGAAATAGACTTTGATAACTAGGTCACGTTTGGTATTGATTGACACCATTTGATGATTGTTTAGTATTCAACACCCGTGCTATTGAGCCATTAAGCACTAACTGGGCTACTAGCGACAGCAATTATTTTGTATTTTATTTGGCTTGGTTTGTTTCTAGTTTTTGGACTTCGCCAAAATTCACTGGCGAAAAGTCACAGGGAAGTTGCAACAACGCGTTGACTGCGGTAACGTGTGATGCCCTTGTTTTGAAGGGTCTTGTTCTTTTTGCTTTTTTCCTGATGGGTTTGAGTTGAATAAGCACACTAGAACGCATTGACTGCGGTAACGTGTGTACGTTCAGCTCATAAGTACTTCATGTTTCATTTGTTTCAGTGAGTTTCTGGAGTGGAAACTCACTGAGTGTGAGTAGTTGACACAACTACTTATTTCTGTTTTATACAGAAAACAGAATTTATTGTACAGCCATTGCTGTCAAGTTGATTGACCGGTAAATTTTGAGCTGCGCATTTCACTTTTCCTGCAGCTTGGTTGGAATTTATTGTAGCTAGATTTGTACCATTGGAGGCGAGTCTGGTTGATAGTATTTTGACAAATCAAGTAAGGCAGGTAAATTTATTTCATGGCAGCCATTTTGGAAGTGAGTATTGCGGTTTATTGAATATTTTCATTTACATTTTTGTGGAGACTCGCAATTCACACCATGACAGAACTGGTACCAGTAGACATGTCGACAGCACATATTGAACAAGTCCAGGAGAATCCTTTGATGGAGAATTCTCTTATTAGTGGAGTAGATGTTTCCATTTGTCCTGAGTATGTTTCAGAATTAATTGAAAAACATGTAGGGGAATTGCGAATTGAAATGGAACATCACATACAAAATTTGAGAGGGGAAAGGGAATCTGTTGTTCAGAGTCTCTCTCAGACCTTGACAGAATGTGTTATCAAAATCGATCAGCTGGTATCTAACCAGGAGAAGTGGGAAACAGTGGGGGAACAACTTGGAATGATAATGACAATGATGCAGGGCCAGGGGACTAGTCCAATGGTTAGAGGGGTGGGGGCTGATGCTAGTTCAGTGCAGACTGGTGATGGTGCTGTTAGGCTGTCAATGGGCAACGTTGAGCAGGAAAATTTGTCTGTGGTCAATGTTGTGCAAACGCCGGGGTTGGGGGGTGGGGAATGTAATTCTGGTGAGGGTACCCAGCATGCACATTATATGGATGCAGGAGTGGTGAATGCTTGTGAGGGGTCAGGGCATCATCAGAGGGTGGAGCACCCTTCTGTGCCCATCTCTGACCCTTTTGTCCCTACACATAGTAAGGTTGGGGTGGAGCACAAAGGTAGCCATTCCTCTCCATCCATTGATAATTCTGGCATTGCTCATGGTCATCAGGACAAGGGAGATAATTTAATAGGGTCCAATGTTTCGCAGCCTATCCGGCAACATAAAGCGAGTTTGAGATCACGTCGACTTCTCCGTGGTCCTCGAGCAGTACGCTGGCGTAGCCGTAGCCCTTTAACATCACGTGGCCGTAGCCCCTCGGCATCACCTTTTACACGTAGTAGCAGCCGTCCACTTCCAAAAACATTAGTTTTTTCCGGCGATGCCAAAGGTTGGTCGCCGTTTAAAATTAAATTTGAATTAGAAGCTCAAGATCGGAAGTGGAGCAAGGCAAAATCTCTAAAGCGTTTGACTGAGTGCATGCATGGCAAGGCCATCGAGTATTACTCTTTCTTACCGAAAGCAGTTTGTAATTCTTTCGATGAGCTGTGTGAAGCCTTAGACAAACGGTATGGCGATCTCGAGGCTCCTCAGGCAATCCGACATCGGTTGCAGGTGGAGGAGCGAGGGGCCGATGACACTTTGGCTGATTTTGTTGATAGGTGTCTTCATTTAGCTGTGAAGGGTTATCCGGGGGCTCCACGTGAGTTAGTCGAATCGATAGCTGTGGAGCAATTTTTCAAAGGTTGTCATGAACCACAGGCTGTAGTTTTGTTTGCTATGGAGAAAGACCCCAAATCTATTCAGGAGGCGTTGACATGTGTGAACGCCTCACTGTATAATCATCAAGCTTTGAATGTAGCAGGGGTCCGTCTAGTTTCCACGAAACTCGAGTCTGTGGGAGGGGATTTTTTACGGGAGGGTCGGGGTGAGTCTCCATTGAGACTTGTTAATTCTCCCGAGCTACCGGTAGCCGGTGAAGCCCCTATTAACAGAGTTACCTGTTACTCGTGTGGGAAAAATGGGCATAAGAGCTTCCGATGTCCCCAAGTACAATGCCATCTTTGTCACCAATTAGGACACATAAGTCGAAGTTGCCCCGTTCGCACTAATCTTGATGGGTTGGTTACCACGGGAGGACCTTCCTTGTCAGATTGTGCCGGGTCGACTGCTGCCGTTCGAGGCGTTGCCGTGTCTGGGGCTCGGAAGGGGGAAATGGTAGTTCCGGTCAGGGTCGGGTCCGTTCCAGTGAGTGCGAAAGTGGATACTGCTTCTCAGGTAACAGTGATGAGTCCGGAATTATTTGGAAAGTTAGGGCTTACGGGACTGTCATCCACTCCCATTAAGCTAACTGGTGCATTTCAGGGTACGGCCAGTATGGGAATGTTGGTTCGACAGGTTCCCCTTTCCATTGCAGGGTTTAACTGTTTTGGAGACATGGTTGTAGCCCCGGTGGTTCAGGATTTGTTACTGGGCTCGGACTTTGTCCGCTTACGGCTGTGTCGTTGACTGTAGGAAGAAGGCCCTGGTTATTGGGAACATGGGGGTTCCTGCAGTAAAATGTTGATGCATGATGACCGGTTTGGACAGTGCTTCAGTTTAGTTCTCTTTTAGCATTGGTAATGTTAGGGGGCAATGCAGATTGACAGTGGCCATTGGCATGTGGTGCCATGTAGCACACTGGTTTGAGTTGATTTTGATGTTGATGTCTTTGTATTTTGATGTAGGTGATGTGGCATTTTGGTTTGATGTTGTGTCGGTTGTTCTTTTTGGGGGGAAAGATAAAAAAAAAGATAAAATGTCTGACAAGAAATCTGTGATATGTGTGGATGTTGAATAGTGATGTGGGGTGTTGGATAATGGTGTGTTGGATGATTTGTGATGTGTGGACCTATATTTTAGAATGATCATTTTTGGTAGATTGAGTGTTCAGTAGAGTGTGGTGTGTGTACCTATTTTAGAACAGTTGGTGTGTTGGGAGAACATGTGATGTGTGTTGGAAAAATGTGCAGTGTGTGTTGCGTGGTTGTGTGATGGAGATATGTTCAACTTTTTAGGGAGTTAGGAGAAAGGCTCGAGTGAAAGTGGAGTGAATGGGGCTGTGGAATGGTGGTTTGGGTTAAATTTTATCTGTGGGTTCAACCCTCACGGTTGGCACATCATTCGGCAATGGTTAAATGGTGTTAAATGTAAGTTACTTGGACGCTATATGAGTTTTTGACGAGGAGAGTGTGAATTGTGAGGGATGATTTAACAAGGGGAGAGAATGACGGGGCAATCCATGTTGGAGACGCAGGGTCAGGGAGTTTGTGGCCACAACTCTGCTTGTGTCTTCTCTATGGAAGCCCCAGTGAGTTATGCACCGGTGTATGTCATCCCGGTTTAAATTTAATGAATCAGGGTCTGAAATAAAAATCAGACATCGGACAAGCCTTGACCTTGTTTGGTAAAGTGCTCGCTGTGAAGCACTATGTCTGATCAAATTTGGGGATCATTTTGGATATGTTTATTCAGGCCCTGGCTAATTCATCATTGGCAATGCGGTAACATCAGCAACGCAGTGCACTTCTGTTCAATGGATTCCGATATTCCTTCTGGTTCTGCAGTTTCATCCACATGTTGAGTTGACGTGTTAGCGGCACCTTGTGCACGGGTGTTTCACATGCGTTGATTCTTCATGTGTGTGTCTCTGTTGATGAATACAGAGGATACTGGTTTCCTGAAGCCTTGAGCTATATGAGTAGTCCCACAATGTATGGAGGATTGACAGGCAGTTACTGTATTAGTCAGACTATGTTCGTTAGCCAGTCACTCAACTACTGAGAGACTGAGTGTCTTGCAGTTATTGCCTAAGTCAGACTATTCTTGATGGGATATCTGATATAGCCAGTCCCTCTAGTTACTTGAGTCTGGCAGTTATTTCTTGGTCAGCCTGATTATAGCCAGTCTTTCAATTTATCAGGGACTGATAGGTTTTCAAACTGAGCAAGCTCTCAACGAGTGCTGACCGTCTAAAAGTTATTGTCGCTATTGTCGTTAGTCAAAACTTGATAGACTGTCTGATATAGTCAGTCCCTCAATGTAGGAGAGTCTGGCAATTACTTCATTAGTCAGTCTGTTTCTTGACAGGCTGTATAGTCTAGCCAGCCTCTCAATTTAAGAGGGGCTGACAGATTATAAATTGAGTGAGCCCTTAATTTATGAGGGGAAGGGGAGGTTGGGGGGAAAGGTAGATTCCAGAGTGAGTCGGACTGGTACCAAAAGTGGGCCAGTTCGCTCCAGCTCCTTTGGGTCTCCTTTGGGAAATTAGAGGTCTGCTGAAAAATCGACCTGAGGGTTGGGGTTAGAGATCAGCTACCATGATCTGGGGTTGGGTATTTTATTGTCGGACTAATTTTATGTAGATTGTTCCTATGGTATGTCCGGTTTTTAGCCCAGTTCAAAGTAGAGAAAGCTTTAGGTACAGTCCCGTACTTTTATGGTGTGTTTTTTTATCATTGGGAATACTTTGCTGGAGTTTTAGACTCTGTCAGTCGCTGGTATGCCCTTCCCCAAAAAAGAAAAGGGGGAAGGGTGTAGTGAGAATAGGTTTTCTCACTGTCTTATCAGTTTAGATAAATAGACTATTAACGAACATTAGGTCAGTGATGCAGGGGAGACAAGTGCTTTATTATCACAAGAGTTGTCTCCTCTCTCTCCCCTTGGTTGGTAGAGGGCGCTGATTGCCCTCTAGCCAATGAGAGTAACTCGCGGGCTTGGAAAAGTGCAGAGGAGAAACTGACTTGAGACTGACAGGACGTGACCGACTACTTCTCTCAGGGTTTTAACCGGCAGGTAAGCCGGTCTCCTATACTGGCTAATATCTAGGTAGCTGTAATTACTACAGTAACTAGTCGATCGGCTCATGCATGTCATCGTCTGTATCCGTTCGAAAGGTGAGTTGATAGATATCGTCCTCGGTGCCAGCCTCACAAGTTGGCAATTCATCATCTTCATGAGACA
>JAVTVY010043611.1:0-20524 GCA_036873755.1 Hanleya hanleyi | reverse complement strand
TTAACTTCTAGTTGAATATCTTGAAGCTGAATATCTATCTTGGAGTTGAATATCTTGGAGTTGACAATTTTGGAATTGATTATTTTGCTTACTTGGTATCAGATACTGGTATACTGTACAAAACAGAGTTAAAATCTTGAAAATTGACCTCCAATTTTTCTGTTGATCAGTACGGACAGAAAGTTGGCAAACATTTCATAAATTGCTAAATTCAACAAGCAAAGTTGGCCATACTCTTGCTGCCAGTGATCTATGCATTTTTACATAATTGTATTGCAAATGTTACAATCAATTACAGGTTTTATAGCAATGCAGAAGAGGTCAGATCCAGGTGTTTATTCTTCTCAAGTTTATGGATTATGCAGCTATTCATATGCAAGTATTATTTACCTACTTTGATATGCCTAGCGAATGATATAGAAACTGATCCTGGCCCTTCTCCACCTGAATCATGTCTACAGCCATGTCATCGTATTTTTCACGCAACTATTGTTCATGGCAGGTTTCATCAGGGGGGATTCAGTATTTTCCACAGACTCGAGAGGAAAACAGTGTTTGACAAATAAGCCTTTTTTCTTACATTTGCAGTGATTGATGGAAGTAACTGTACGCAACAAATCCTGGATAAAATACTGTTTCATGGCGATCAATTGTACAAGAAGATAAAACAGCAGGACAATGGTATACTACATACAATTATTTAGCTTATCATGACTGCCCTAGGTAAATTCATCCTTGTTGGTAGAAACTTTTCATTGTCTCTGATCAAAACATACTCCGGAAGTTTTGATGGACATTCATCTGACAATATCAACTTCTTCACATTGGAAGCAGCTATTCTGTCAACATTCACGGAGACTGCTTCTAATGCCATTCTGATTTTCAAAAGAAATGGCCAATTGATGCATCTGTACCATATGGGAGTTCGGCTTTAAAATGGTATGGCAGTTATTACGAGGTAGGGTTTCGTCTGAAAGTTTACAGACCGATTTCTCCTTTAGGTTTAATATCAGGGCATTTTTATGAACACTGGCGGGAAAGAAGAATTGCTTGTGGGCAATTTGCAGAGAGCGTAACATCGGGTAAGCCCCGATGTAATCTGTACTTTCGCTACCATGGGTGCATATCTTCACTGCAGAAGCGTAAGACATGCGGCGCTATATCTTAAACTTGACTATAACCTTGCCTACCTCAACGAAAACCCGACATCAGAACTGCCAGTACTTTCATTACTCATTAGTTTCTGTTCCGGATTTACGACGAAAACATTCAGGAAAGAACAGGTTCAAGTCCCGGCGCAAATTTTTATATCGAAATTGAGTTCAGGTATGCCCCGAAATCAGGAAAACATATCGGTCTCATATTTGTCACCCCTCTCTGTATAAACATGAAAAGTCTTGCCCTTTGTACCAGATTCCCTCACAGGAACACACATTCTTTCAATTTCTCAATTTGTTACCACTCTTGGAAATAAAGCGCTGAATTCGTCTCTTAGATAAGTGATGGAAATATAATACCACCACCGTGGTCGTTGGATATTCTGCCTGTTGATAAGATACTGAGTGGATGTTCTTTGCTATCAATGCTGTAAACACAGATACCCTGAAAATGTACAATGCAGTAAATAATGCACACCCAGATTCACATCGATCCAAATAATTTGCATAAACCCAGGTTGGTCACCATGACCGTTCACCAAATGACTCAAATTAGAGGCAAAAGATAAATTTATTGGGTCCTCATTAAGATATAAGGTTTTTATTTCATCGATGGAACAGTGTTCAAGAAGCGGAACGCGCAATCTGGAAAAATAAAATATGAAATAGCTTTAATTTACATGAACTGATATGAAAAAGAGTCAATACGAAATATGCATAACAGCATCAGTCTCATAATACTATACCAGTATAATAACCTGGCATATTATATAAAATGGGTAGCATGACATGCTCTGTAAATGAACCAGAACACGTTCTGCTATCTTGAAAAGTAACCGGAGATGACACCTATCATCCATCAAACGAATTCGGCAAGTCCAGGAAATTCAAGGGTGATTCGTACTCTCAGCGTAGAGGTATTTCGCACATGCCAATATGCCCATAAATGATCCAACATTAGATGCCATAGCCCAACAATTCCTTGCGTGTTTCTATTCCCTGTTCAGAGACCACAGTAAAAGTTTGAAAATAAAACACAGTGCAGATCGATATTCTCTCACGGCTTATCGTTCAGTTATGAAATATGATATTCCTGTTGGTCTCTTCGGTAAAAATCCATTATGAATCTTTCAAGAAACTTCCTCAGCTTCAAGTATTCAGCTACAAGTACGCAAATGATATATAATAAATATATAATGACATACTCAGGCTGTGGCTCTAAATGTATATATTAGCATCTCCCGCTTGGATTATTGAGTATTCCGTCGAGTGATTAACTAAATATCTTCTGGTGTTCTTTTCTCAAGCTACGTTACATATCATTTCAATATAATAATATATTCGGGAAAATACTGGCATAACCATCGTCCGGGACGACTGCCGTCTGACTTTGCGGCATCATTTTACAAAGGATTTTGCGGAGCGGATTCTTTGGATTGTCGATAGTACACACATTTGAGAACGGAGCCTCGGGGAAGAGGAATATCACTTTTGTTCGTCAAAGATAATTATCCCACTGGCAAAGCGAGTATAAAGCGAAAACGTGGCGTCAAGGCAGCGATGAAATGCCGAAATAAGTTAAATTTCTTCCACTGTGCTGCATCGCTTTATTTTATACTCTCCAATTTGATTGGCGGCAGGTCGCTTTGCAACTTGACCAACGGTTCGTGCTCTTGTGATGGACAGTTTCCCTGTAAAATATCGAAGAATGTATCCACGATAAGTGATAGTCAGAATTCAACAGTATCATCTAAGTCATTTGCTGGTACAAGCACATCGTTGCACCTGTCTCATATTAACGCGCTGCATGTTCCCTGTGATGTACTGATCGGTGCAAACACAACGTTGACTCGGTTGTATGTGTTTAACTTTGTATTCCATGACGGACGAGATTTCCCCACCTGTATCCTAGATAGCGTTAACATGTTGACGACACTGCGCTTGGAGAAGTGTAGTATCAGGTACCTGGATACAGATAAGTTGTTTCGATTACCATTAAGGACTTTAAAAATCCAAAACTGTGGGTTACTGTCCTTTATTCCTCCGTCCATTCTCCAGGAAGAAACTTATCTCCAGTCTCTGTATCTCGCTGAAAATAAATTAACAGACAGTGTTTGGGATATTATCGCTCTTTTCACGTCCGTGCGGATCATCGATATCAAATTCAACAATCTTACTATCTTGTCAAAATATGCACTAACAAATTTGTCCGATCTGATTACTCTCGACGTGAGCCATAATAGAATTGGTGTTGTAAGTCCTTTCCTTCATCCGGGTGTCCGTTTGCAGTATTTCAACATAGAAGGTAATAACGTTTCTCTAATGGACAACGCAACTTTTTACGGCAAAGGAATAAGAGAACTTCACCTCTCACAGGCAAGTTTTTTGCTTGCATTCGTGGACGTGCAGGTTTTAGAGTTGGATATGTCATCCTCTAACCTGCCGTATCTTCCCGACCGATCATTCCACACTATATCAGGATTAAAACAACTACATTTGCAACGTAACCAAATGAATGAGACAAATTGGCTAAACCCCAACTTGTGTAATTCTCTACAATCTCTCCGTATTTCGGCAAACCTGTTCCAGGTGTTTCCATCAGGGTATTTTTGCAACGGTAATGGGACTCTACAACTTTACCTTGATCACAACATATTACAAACGGTAGATATGTCCCATGTGAGACTGAACGTGGGTAACTTTGAACATAACAATATTTCCACGGTGATCAACCCTAGCGCATTTTAACAATTAGATTTCAGTTCCAATGATCTGGAGGTACTGCCGACCGTTTTATTTTGGATAACGGAGCAAAGGTCGATGAAGGTTCTGGATTTATCCCAGAATAGCTTGACAGCTTTACCAGCCATAGTGTTTGAAGTGGAGCTAATGAAACAAGATATTCAGACTCTTAATATGAGGATATTTTGTAATGATAATAACATATCGGTTCTGCGAAAGCTCGACGTACGATTCTCTAACACATCACGTCCAAACCAGAATGTACAGAAAGTACAAACTCAGTTGTATGTGATTAGAAACAGTATCACTGTGTTACCTTCTTGTGGTTTTTCCGCGGATGACTCATACGGAATAACAAACCTGGATTTGTCTAAGAATAATATACGTCACATGGTGTGGGAGGATTGTCCACATGTTGTCTCCATGTACTTCTTAGATTTGAGTTATAACGAGATGGAAACTTTCAATGTGGCTTCCTCGATGTTAAACTGGAACGTTCATTACTTGTGACTCCGAGGAAACAGACAAACCTCACTACAGAGGGATTTTTTTCTACATTGTTACATTCGTGGTTGTACTGGACCTAGCGGATAACAGACTGATACAATTGCCGGAACTGTGTTTTCCTACGTCGGTTGAGCCATTTAGGTCCATTTATCTGTGGAGGAATCCGCTCCAATGCTCCTGCAAGCTGGGTAGTCTTGAAAATGTGGTCTCCCCGAATACCCAGTGCATCGCGGATAACACTGTGTACCTCCGCACGTTCCTAGTTCAGAACTGCAGCAACATTGAACTACTGGTACATTCGGCTACATCGCAGAATGGTATTTGCTTGGACAACTCTCAAACCGTGTTCGATAACATAACATGTTTCTTGGTTGCTTTGATTTCATACTGGATATCGGGAATCTTAGTACGGCTTTGATATTTGATCACACCAAGAGGTAAACTACGACTACATTATTTCGTGGCTAGAGTCAGAATGAATTTCAAGTAAGAAAGAAGCATAAGATACTATACTACATTATCAGTGGTATTGGTACGCATAACCCGATTTGCGTTCTACTGCAAATTGGGAGGGGGATTCGAACGTCCCCCCCTCCCCCCCCCCACAAATCGCCTAGAAATTTTCGTTTTCCCCGAGACTAGATCAATTAACGCACTATGTATTTAACAAGGTCTACTCGAAAATGTGAAAAATATCCAACATGACTACACTGATAACGTCAAGGTGACGCTCATTTCCGTATTCTCGACTGATTTTATTTTCTCCTTATTTTTTCATATTTCTGTAATTTTCCTTACAAAAATTGCATGATAAACTCTTATTCGATGTAAAATAAAATATGTACAATATCCGTCATGTATGTATATTAAATCCTTCATATTTCCAATGTCACAAGTGTGAACATTTACGAAAATTTTGAACAAAATTTCAACTACTCTGTTAAGCTTCCGGACGCAATGTTTTGGCACCAGACTACTATTAATTTTGTTACTTGTTATGTATTAGCATAAAAAAAATCACAAAAAAAACTCAGAAAACTACCTATGCATAAATCCACTTGACATGACCATGTTCACCTTGTGGGACACTAACTGTGAAAGTCCTGACAGATGTTGACCATGGAAATTTCAAATTCCCGCCACTGACAGCTGATTGGTGCTACAGAATGTCATTCAATTTGTAAACTGGGATCCTTCTCACCCTTCACTGATCATGTCTCCATCCACCATGCTTTTCCCAAAGTGGCCCAAATGAACACCAGGAAGTACAGTTCGAAGCCACATTTGTAAGTTGAAATATCAGATGTATCAGAAATGCTGAAAAATCGCAGCTCGTAAAATCCATAAATATCTGTTCTCAAATTTCTAAACAATGTAGGTCGTGGGCACTGACCAGGAAGTGATTAACTGTAGTCTGATGCCTGTCAGGGATGGAACCATTGTTAAAATAAAGAATGCTCTCATCTGAACAAACCATACCCATCCCCAAACTATCTTGAGAAGGCACAGATAAAACTATGCACAGATAGAAATTTTACAGCCTATATACCAAGGGTACCCGCTTTATAATTCCCCCCAGTTTGCCTCATATGACTTAAGACTGAGGTACAAGTAAAAGTACAATATCTCACTAACCTCTACATATTTTTCCATCCGGTAAAAAGCACCAAGTCGATAATCCTTCTGCCTATAAAAAGAAGTATAAAGCGTTAACTAGATATGTTAAACACTATTTTAAATTATTTATTTATTATTTTAATTCATTTTTTATGAAATTTTTCAAATTAAAAGTTAAAAATAAAGAAAATCTAAATTCAAAATGGACAAAACATAATTTGTTTACAAGCTGCTCATTTAGACTACATTTGGTAAAAATTTCCTTCATGGCAGTGGTTAACTTCCCCATGTAATCAGTGGGTCATCCCAGTAATCTATCAAATGTGATTAAAATTTGATGTTGATACAAAGATCAAAGACATGTTTAATCCTGTAATAAGTGACAGCAATATACACAAATGCGTACACAACACATACCAAAATATAACACAGAGGTGTTTATGGTATACACAACTCCGATATAGAGAATATATGTCAGTTCAATTGGACCTACATCTCATCAAGATCTTGCTGGCAGTAATTAGAAAGATACAAATATTACTTGTAAACAGTTATTATTACTGAGAAAACTTCTAAATAACATTGAGGAATATATTCTGTTTCAGATTTCGAGTCCATGAATGCAATGTCTGAAAACAGGCAACACTAGTCAAAATACAACATAGAAGAAGAAAGGAATAAAATTCAATGACAACATATCTGATGGTCATTTGATCATCTCTGCTACATTAACAACCATGAAAGATGAGGACAGCTGGAAATTGACTCACTTAAACTGTTAACTGTTTGGTGAAACATTAAAGTGGCAACTTACAGAGAGCAAGGCCTATCTTCCAACAGAGTTGGAGGCCACACCTCTGAGTCACACGGTGCGAAATTCTCAGAGAAACTATTTCTTCTTTTTTTAATATATTTTTTATTCAGGTATGACAATATCGTATTACATGTACACCATTTTACATAATTTCATAGGACAAGAATCTCGATAACGGAAGGTATATTTGGTGGAAAGAGTTTCCACACCTGTTTTCTTTCTAAAGACAAACAAAGAGGAGCAAATTAGTTATAAGTATTTGTGAGTACACAACAAAGTAGATAATATAGAAAAAGATGAATTTTCATCCTAGCAGTAATAACCATCTAGACCACCTGTCACGGAAGGCATCGTATTTACACTCTATAAAGTAGCTAACCTTTTCAGTTTCGTAATATTTAGCTAAAAGTTTCTTCATGGTATTTATATTTGGCATCACTTTTTTAAGTTTACTCTGATATACATATCGTTTTGCTAACAGCAAAATTGTGTTGAATACATTGTCGTTATACAAACCTCCGAATATAATCAGTTTGCAGGTTACATTCACAATTCTAATACTTTCTACGTATTCAGAGATCCAAAGGAAAAAGTTATGCCAAAAATCTTTCACCACAGGACAAGCAAAAAATAGATGACCAAGTGTTTCCCTTTCCTTTCCGCAGAAATCACACAGATCAGAATCTTTTATCTGTACTTTATGCAGAAAGGAATTGGTAGCTAAAATTCTGTTGGTCAGACGATATTGAAACCATCTCAGACTTACGTCCTTTGTACATTTGAATGGCAAGGTGTGTATTTTATTCCATTCCTGGTCGTCGATACTTAAAACAGACTCCCATTTCTTTTCGCTGGTTGGTTATCTATATTTCGATGTAACCAGTATTCCATAGAAAGGTTTCGTCCCTTTATCATATTTCGTTAAAACTTCAATAAAGAAAGGTCTTATAGGGTAGGGCAGTTTCGTGTAGACAGGCCGAAAAGATTCTAAGAACAATTTTACTGCATTCTTTATTCCAGAATACTGCAAGAAATTTATTTTTATTTCATATATTTGTTCTAACTCTTCCAGTGTATAGAATATACCATTTTGATCGAAAAGGTCATTTACGAAATGTATACCACTTTGATACCACTTTTTATAGAAAACTGGTTTATAACCAACCTTTATGTCATCATTAAACCATATCGACTGCGACATTGCTTGTTCAATGCTAGTTATTTTAAGTTTCTTCATAAACTCACCCCAAGCCAAAAAGACATCTTTCCAAAAATCATTACCAATTGATTTACTTAACTTTGCTATTTGCTGGGGGCCACAATCTTCCAAGCAGTATGGAATATTTAGATTATAATACAGAATGTGTTTACTGGGAGACGGGTGTTGAACCATTCTACGAAAACAGGAGATTTTAACAGATTTTACAAATTCATCCAAATCAACCATTTTCACTCCTCCCTTGTCATATCCTTGTGAAAGTTGTATTCATTTCCACCCCAGATGAATTTGTACAATATTTTTTTCATGGTTTTAAGAGTTTTCTGGGGTGTATCTGGTAGAGTAAAAAGCAAATGATTCAGTTTTGGAATCGCTAATGTTTTCACTATAGTTACTTTACCTAAAGTTGTTAGTGATCTTTTTGACCAGTTTCCTAACAAATTTTGAATTTCTTTAATTTTTTCAGTATAAATAATCTCCACCATATCTTTCATCCCCAAAGTGAATGTGACCCCCAGCAATTTGAAGTTGTCCTGTGACCAGTCTAAATTGTAGGCTAAAGAAGATTTATCAGGTGGGTTTTTTTTACGTCCTAGACAGAAACTTTTCGTTTTATCCCTATTAACCAATAGACCCGACAGTCTAGCGTACCATTCAAGTGTTTCCAAACACGATCTGAGAGAGGCATCGGATCCATCCAAGAATAGAGTTGTATCATCGGCAAATTGAGAAATTTTATACTCTACATTTCCAATTTGTATTCCTTTGATATTTTCGTTCTCGCGGACAAGTAAAGCCAGTTTTTCGGCGCATAGAATGAACAAATAAGGTGAGAGAGGGTCTCCCTGCCTGTATCCACGTCCTATGTGAAAGGTGTCTGAAAGGAATCCGGATTGCTGCGCAGAAGAAAATATATTGTTGTAAAAGGTATCTACCCATCGACAGATGGAAGGCCCAAATTTGAAAAGCTTTAGTGTTTGTTTCAGAAACTTCCAAGATATGGTATCAAACGCCTTTTCAAAGTCAATTAATAGTAAACAGCCCGGAATTTGGGTGGTATTCATAAAATCTATAATATCGAACGTTAACCGTATATTGTCACCGATAAACCGGCCTTTTATGAACCCACTTTGGTCATCATGTACAATCTTATTCAAATACTTTTTAATTCTTTCCGCTATGCAGGCTGAAGCAAGCTTATACTGTACGTTAAGAAGTGTAATCGGCCTCCAATTCTTCAAAAATTGTCTGGGTTTGTCTCCCTTTGGGAGGCAGGTTATCAACCCCTGTCGTTGAGTATTAGACAACTCTTGTTTCTCAAATCCATAATTTATACTGGCTACAAGAAAGAATCCAATGTCCCTCCATAAAAACTTAAAGAATTCAGAAGTGAAACCATCGGCACCAGGACTTTCGTTATTTTTATATCTTTTCAAGGCTGAAAGGATTTCAGTGGGCTTAATTGGACCTCAGAGAAACTATTTGATGTGTGTGTGGGGAGGGGCTTGCTAATATTTGGTGCCTGTGGTCCATCTTTCTTGCTACCCACAAGCTCTCTGATATGAATAAGAAAGAAAATTACAAACTTATAATCCTGGAGATAGTGGAAATGAAATGAAGAGAAAGTATTTGCTATGATGCAAGTGCGACTGACAATAGATACACAAAAATGTGAAACCATCAACAGTCAGATTAATTGTTGACTCAGTTAATCAGATTTTATTTGTCTCATTAAAGTTACAAATGCAGAAGACATTTTGGAAATTCTTTGTGTGTGGAACAAACATCTGAGTTTTTACAGGTGATATGATTATTAATAATTGCATGTGGTTTAAGAGTGATATAGAGTGAATTTATGCATAAATGATTGAAGCATTGAAGATTTTGAATAAAAGCATGTAAATGTATCTATGTGAATTTCCTTTCTTCCCTTTGCATTTTATTGTATCTTGAAAGTTAATTTGCTCATAATTACCAGCTGTGTTAAGTGGACCTATATTTGCTCCAAAAGGTCTCAATTTTGTCGCGGGATTGGCATAAGAATACAAGATATGTTACCCAGCATTATCAGTATGATGTTTATTTCAACCACATTTGGCAAGAAAAACAAATAATTTTAATAATTAAAAAATTGATTAAAATTAATTAAAAAAATTATTTTATTATATTAATAATTTATACGTTGTTCATGAGTCAGCCTGGAAAAAATTGGGCTGATCGAGTCAAAGCTGTAGCCGCAGTGACGATTCAAAGTTCTCTGGTCAAATGTGAAAATGTCAGGTGTCAGACACCAGACCACTATTAATTGTGTGACTTGTTATGTATTAGCATAAAAAAATCACAAAAAAATCAGAAAACTACCGATGCATACATCCACATGACAATGTTCACCTTGTGGGACACTAACTGTGAAAGTCTTGACAGCTGTTGACCACGGAAATTTCAAATTCCCGCCACTGACAGCTGATTGGTGCTACAGAATGTCATTCAATTTGTAAACAGGGAGCCTTCTCATCCTTCACTGATCATGTCTCCATCCACCATGCTTTTCCCAAAGTGTCCCAAATCAACACCAGGAAGTACAGTTTGAAGCCTCATATGCAAGTTGAAATATCAGATGTGTCAGAAATGCTGAAAAATCGCAGCTCATAAAATCCATACAGATCTGTTCTCAAATCTCTAAACAATGTATTTCCCCCAGTGGACATTTCCCCCTTGGACATTTCCCCCAGTGGACATTTCCCCCAGCGGACATTTCCCCCACCCTATATTTTTAGGTTATTTTGAACATAGTTTTAAAATAATTTAGAAAAAATAAAAATAAATTATATTTTTTTGTAGTGATAAGATATTATACATATACACAGTATATAGCAGCATCATACAGTCACATAGCACATTTTAAAACATTTTAAAGTTTTACGAGAAAGCACGTTATATATTATATAGCACATTTTTAAACAATATAATGGATCACTTAGTCATAACATATAATATTCATTTTAACATTTTAAGAAATCAACCTTTCATGACATATGCCACATTTGGAATATCTGGACACGTGGGATGTAGTTTACATATATCAAAAGAAATTTTGTTTTAAATGCATCAGTTTTGCTCGAATACTTGTGAGCAATGAACATCATATACATTTTATCAACAACTTCTGGTAAAGTTACTTCAAGTTCTATTATGTATCACTGCTCCAAAATGTGAATTCACAGAATATATGGGCACTTGCAGATGATGGCTGGTTGATCATGTTAGTACACGCCAAAGTGAGGACAACAGACCAACACATGATGTTCTTATGCTCACTGTAATATTAGGACATGTTGTATCTTTTTGTGTACGACGGGGTGATTAAACTCGAAAACTATGCCTCTTCTTGGGGTTCTGCCGTTCGATCTGTTAGTATCAAAAATAGTAACGTTACTCACATTTGTATATTTCTGGACTGGTAATTATACGTCGTTTTGATGAAAAGGGTGAAGGAAGGACTACATTTGGGGTTAATAGTAATTCAGCTAGGAGATCTGATCGCAAATCGTCATCTCTTTTTTCCGGTCGATAATCTTTCATTGCTCTTTAGTACGAATTCAATCACAGAGAACATAACTGCACAACGACCCAGATTCGATTCAATTCTATTCCAATTAACATCATCAGGCAATATCAACTATGCTATGATGTGAAAAATCAGGCTTCCCGTGTTGTTTGTGGTTTCTTTGTGACATGTCGTACAGAATTGACTAATTTCCGCACATCTATATATATAAAAATGATAATATTTTGCGCTTTGAGTAGTCATACCGAACGGATTTCCTTCGAAGAGCAAGACTTCAATTCAGTGAAGTCTCTATCCATAAACGAAGAGGTTTGCTGTAAATGCCTGTGAGCTTGCAGTAACGACATCTGCACCACTGGAACTTGGTCAAAATATGCGCGTGCAAACAATACGGCGGATAACCGTGATCTTGTGTATTGTGTAGGCTCAGGCACGGAATAACAGTGATTTATTCTAGACTGGTAACAAAGGTTTGCTTTTTTCTACCATATTCCCGTGTTCTATCATATAAGAATACATGTATATTCTCTATTCTATAATTTGCCACGGCTATGTCATGGTTCAGCGTGAATTGATTGGCCTCACGAGAGTTCATATTTGTTAAAACCACTCTCTCCACAGTTTAGACAGGCTCATGCAAAGTTGGAGTCTCCTTCGTCTGAACCGCCAAATGTAAAGTTACAATGGCTGACTTCTTTCATAATTTACAGCATTTTCTGAACCATAAAGCACATGTTAAATGAAAATCAAAATCACGAAATATTATTTCGGGATCGCTTATCATCTATGCAAAATGGCGGAGAATATAGGAATCAGATGGATGAGCATTTAAAGTATCTCACTCCATTTCTGGAATTTCTTTCCCCTCGGAGTACACATTTAGTCATGGAATATGCTGAACAAAGACAGAACGCTTCAAGATGAGATTATGGAAAGGGACATATTGTTGACTAATAACGAGCAATGGCATGTATTTTCAAGTACTGGAAATTATTACAACATGTTTACAACGTAATGTTCCCGTCTTCTAGGGTTTTTTTTTCGAAAACTCGTTTTAGGAGATGTGGAACAAGAGTATATGGAGTCCTCACGAATACTGGCGTTTATCTTTTACACAAATCGCACAAGCTTAATGCATAAACTGTAAAATAAGCATATTGTAAAACAAAATGTAAAAAAAATCGATCTAAATTATTTTCTGTATCTACGACGTCACTCCGACGTCATCACAGCAAAAATTGGAAGTTTGCATTTTAGAACACAGGTGTCATATATTTTGTGCGGAAGGTTTAGTGTCTATACTCTCAAGGGTATCAAAGATGTTCAGGAGGTACATTACGACCTCCAATCAGGCTGTGATTCAGTCAAGCTCATCTAGGTGAGTTACACGTATGGTTATGTGGGAAAATTTGACACTTTAATTCGAATGATTTCTTGATAATGAGCAACTCGGAATCAGCACTCCCAAATTATCGTAAGAAAACTTGTCACAGTCTTGTAACTGGGAATTCGATGGAAACAATTGGTCAAAACATGAAAAAGATGTTCAAAATACACAATCAACCTTTCATGACATATGCCACATTTGGAATATCTGGACACGTGGGATGTAGTTTACATATATCAAAAGAAATTTTGTTTTAAATGCATCAGTTTTGCTCGAATACTTGTGAGCAATGAACATCATATACATTTTATCAACAACTTCTGATAAAGTTACTTCAAGTTCTATTATGTATCACTGCCCCCAAATGTGAATTCACAGAATATATGGGCGCTTGCAGATGATGGCTGGTTGATCATGTTAGCACACGCCAAAGTGAGGACAACAGACCAACACATGATGTTCTTATGCTCACTGTAATATTAGGACATGTTGTATCTTTTTGTGTACGACGGGGTGATTAAACTCGAAAACTATGCCTCTTCTTGGGGTTCTGCCGTTCGATCTGTTAGTATCAAAAATAGTAACGTTACTCACATTTGTATATTTCTGGACTGATTATACAGTGGTAATTATACGTCGTTTTGGTGAAAAGGGTGAAGGAAAGACTACATTTGGGGTTAATAGTAATTCAGCTAGGAGATCTGATCGCAAATCGTCATCTCTTTTTTCCGGTCGATAATCTTTCATTGCTCTTTAGTACGAATTCAATCACAGAGAACATAACTGCACAACGACCCAGATTCGATTCAATTCTATTCCAATTAACATCATCAGGCAATATCAACTATGCTATGATGTGAAAAATCAGGCTTCCCGTGTTGTTTGTGGTTTCTTTGTGACATGTCGTACAGAATTGACTAATTTCCGCACATCTATATATATAAAAATGATAATATTTTGCGCTTTGAGGCAGGTAGTCATACCGAACGGATTTCCTTCGAAGAGCAAGACTTCAATTCAGTGAAGTCTATCCATAAACGAAGAGGTTTGCTGTAAATGCCTGTGAGCTTGCAGTAACGACATCTGCACCACTGGAACTTGGTCAAAATATGCGCGTGCAAACAATACGGCGGATAACCGTGATCTTGTGTATTGTGTAGGCTCAGGTACGGAATAACAGTGATTTATTCTAGACTGGTAACAAAGATTTGCTTTTTTCTACCATATTCCCGTGTTCTATCATATAAGAATACATGTATATTCTCTATTCTATAATTTGCCACGGTTATGTCATGGCTCAGCGTGAACTGATTGGCGTCACGAGAGTTCATCACATATTTATTTATCAATTGCAAGGGTTCCAAACATTCGCACGTCTTTTAGCGCAAAATATACTCCCAACGTGTCTTTACAGTCTAACTGGTGTGTCTTTCGGAGGAAATTGATATTTTGACAGGGGCAGTGTTGGACATTCAGCTAGGTGGAGGTATGTCGAGTATCATAAAAATGAAGACAACAACTAAGACATTGGAGTTGGTGGACATGGGCTTACAGAAAACACATTGAAGATATTACATTCACTGATATCACCGTCAGAAAATTCTGTCGACCTGAATGTGTTGTGCAATGCCTTTACAGATATTTTGATTATTTGAAAGTTCTCTGCAGCTATCTGCTCTGCTAAACTCATGTACATATAGTCTTATGTCTTTGAACCAAATTTATCAGTTGGGAAATGTTTTTCGTTTTTACAGAAATGTATAGTCTAATTTACGTGAGTGTCTCTGAGAGAAGACATTCGTCTGTCTCATGGAGAACGGAGTAGTTATGTAACCAGTAAAGAGATCACATCGCACGTACTCAGTCGTCGTCTCCGAAACAATACTAATTCACGTGGTACGGGATTTTATCTCATTAATTTACCTGCATATAAATCCCAGAATATTGACTCAAGAGGCATATAAATGAACAGATTTATACGAATAGGTTATCGTCTTCTTTCTCCAGGTATAGGTTCGTCTAAAGTAAACCATCTATCGTGAAGTTCAATCGTGAAATTGGTAATGGCATACTGTTGGATTCAACATTACCATATTCAACATAGATGGGGTACTTGAATGAAGTTCTTGAATTTTGGATGCGGTAACCTACTGGCAACCTGAACGACGGGTTGACACATATTTCCAGTTCAGACAATCCACGACTGCAGCTCATAACTGGTTCAAATAAAATCTGGGGCATTCTGGCCTTCTTTTGATTTTCTAATCTTCACATTTGGTATTTCAAAGGCTCTCCAGGCGTTGTAGTCCATATAGGAATATCGACACGACCTTGTCACCCCGCATTTTATACACTTTACGAGGTACAGAGAAGAGACCGACGTTGCACTGTGCCTCGCAGCTTCGGTCTCAGAATTCCAGACATATTTTCACAAGAACCGTTCTCTCTCGTTTTTGATAGATGCCCATGTTACTTATTGGACATTTGGAATTTTAAGGCTTACGGTTTGAATGGTTTGAAATTGATTGTTTGATGAAAATACGCTGTTTTCAATGCTGAAACGACACCGGGGCATGTGTTGGTCAAGCAAAACTGCATCCCTTGGATATTTAAATTCAAAACAGCCCTGCGAACTCATCAAAATCACGAAATAGGTACAGATCTGAGTATTGGGATTTTTACTTTTACTCACTTGGGAATTCCAATAACTTCTCCCTCTACTTTTGTTAGAACATGCAATAACACAAACGCTAATTCACAGACTATATATTTACCAATATAGGAGTAGACCTAAAACAACCTAAATTTAACATGAATTGAAATATAATTTTAGTAGCCCTATGTTTTGGTTGCTCACCCCCATTCATTTTTTGGTCAATTTTGGTATTGCATTAACACTTTTTTTTCTGTAACGAATCGAAAAAATATTATTTTCGCGGATTAACATAGTTATTTTTCTGTAATCACCAATGCCAACTGGGGCTATCAGACAACCGAATCAATATTTCAGTAGAAGATCCACACCGAAAGACACACACGAATAACATACTTCTGAAATCACAACGTTCTTGCCACATGAACAGGTACAATAAAAGCGTACCTGAGATACAACACATATCACGAATCGTTAGATTCTTGGTATGTGCTTTAGAATAGGTTAACCGGAAGCCTATACTGTGAAGTCATGTGGCTTTGTCAGTATGTCGGCACCTCTTCCCACTTCCCTTATATGTGTTGTAATTACTATAATTCCTATACACAAGATATATATTAACATACATTTATCAAGAGGGACATCCGAGTAAAAAACTTTGTACTCTGTCAAAATAATTCTACATGCAACAACGCCCAATTACCTTTACTTTCGTGGTAATATCCTTCTCGTATATTATTTCAGGGCTACTTTGTTTCAAACTGGATGTAATTATCTCAAAATAAATTGTATTAACTAACAAAAGAGTGCATGCCCTGAAACGAGATTAATTTTCCTCGTTTACCCGATTGATCAGTTGCATGACACTTAACATATTTTTTTTGTCTAATCATTGACTTATTTGTGGGTAGCGAATTATATGGAAACAAGATTTTTGTCTATAAAGGCAACTTAGAATTGTCTAACGTATTTGCAGTAACAACTATCACCACGCAGGTAAAATCACAATATTTAGCTAAAATACCTCTTCACTCTTCAAGGGGGGTTTGTTAGCCTATGTTTATGTATACTATGATTGTCTTTTTGAATTTGGTGCTAATACTGTTATATGGATATGGAATAGGTCTTTGGATTATGGACGCTGATATTCTTTAATGGACGACGGCTGAATTATGAATGACGGACTAGACGCTTGTGTTTTTCTCTAGGGAAATTTCGAGCAAGATTGATTGACAGCGCAATCAAACTATTCTTAGTATATGATTCGGTCTATTAGGATACCTGTATTGAAAGATTAGACAAGGTGGGACAAATATTCATGTGTGAAATATAAGCCCTCATAATATAATTGTGTTGGAGATATCTTATTCAAGTTGATACAATACCAAAATAGCCATCAATCAAGAATCTCAATACAAAGTCAAAATTGCCAGAACAGAGATATTTGATTACCAATTTTATTCTGAGAATTCTGGCTTTCTTTCATTCAAAATATTCCATTTGGTTCACGAGATATTCTTCTTCAATGATATTGGGGTTTAGTGCACATTTGCAATGCAAATGGGCTTATTGGATATGATTAGTTTAATTAGACACTTATTGGCTAATATATTTTCTATTATACATGGAAGATTTGACTTTTTCTATATCAATAATGTCAAGTTAAATGCGTGAACATGAAGATGGTTTGAAACATTGACCGAACTGTAGAATCAATCATGCAGTGTTTGTCATTCTCTGGAGTCAATACATTGGGTGTGACTGTTGAGAAATAGTTATCAGTAGGCTCAGAAATAGCGTTACCCTAGTTTTTCGTATATACAAATGGTTATTCAATAAATATGAATAACGTGGACCATCGATATTTCATATTCACTATTACATGTATTTAATAACCTGAATCGTATAGTCCTGATGCTATGTTGAATGATATTTTTCCAAAAACAAATTTCTATTTTATTATAATCACGATAAAGTCATACAGTAATAGTATTTATGATTTTCAAGAGATTGGTCTGTCTTTCTAGCATCTTGTTTTGTATTGTTCAATCCTTTCAATTAATGAAAAGACTGTCATCTAGAGTCATTGTTGTACCCAGATCTGTAGCAACTTAGTACTTTTTTTTATGAATATTTTTATTCATTTTCAAAATAATCCTCTTATACACTTATATACACATTATACATTGTATGACAACAAAGAGCACTTAACAACGATTACATACCAATTGGTACAATTTCTCTCACTGTGAAAAATAAATATATATGTACATATTAATATATTTCATCTCTTTATATTACAGTGGTACACGTTCGTAAAGCTCGTCTGTTGTGCGTTGTCATTGTGTTACTTTCCCTACCATTCCTCACACACTCCTCTCATTTCAGCTCTCACAACATTCTGAAGTAATTTTCGAAAAGACACCATCTTTTGTTAAATTTATCCAATGTCTGTGTTATACTTGCGATATATCGTTCCGCCTTGTAGTGACTTTCGAAAATATTCAATATAGCCTGTATATGAAGTTTTTTGGATTCGGTCTTCTTGTTAATGATATATTTCTTAGTTAACAGCATAAGCGTGTTGAGGGCACATTGTTCTTTATCCCACCCCAATATTATTTTGTCTGAAGTAATGTGCCCCCTCAGCTTTGCCGATTTAAAAGCCATTTTTCTAACTCCCCCCAGAGCATTTTTGCATTTGAACATTATATTAATAGGTGTTCGAGGGTTTCAATATTATTTCCACAGTGTTCACATTTATCATCTTCGACATAGCCTATTTTGTGTAGATAAGATTAAGTTGCCACTATTCTGTGTAGAATTTTATATTGAATCCTTCGCAATGATGTACATTTGGTACAGTGGATAGTAGAAGAGTGTACTTTATCCCAGTGAATTTTGTTTTTCATATTGAGATATCCCTCCCATTTTTCCATAGCCGTGTCCGGATTCAACAACTCAAAGTTCAAAATATCGTAAAAGCCTCTACAGCCTTTCTCTTCCCTTGCCAGTGTTTGAAAATAAACAGTGAATATCGGAGATTGCTTTTGAATGTTAGTGAATTGGTTTTTTATTTTATTTAGCCAGTCTGTTGGAATATTCTTAATAAGTCGGTTGTAATCGAGATATGTACCTCGTATGTCAAATTTTTTTTCTAATTCAGTGAAGTTTAAAATATTTCCGTTCGAGTCTATTAAGTCCCGTATATATCTGATTTGTTTGTTATACCAATTCCCAACAAAATATGTCGGCGTTTGAAAGTTTGAGTTGAACCAAATAGGCTCGTTAAACAAATCGATGACCTGTCTTTTTTTTTATTTTCCTCTGAAGAACCCCCCATGCCTTCAGTGTATCTTTCCAAAATGGATTATTGATTTTCTTAATGATAATATTTGTGTATTCTGCTCCCGTATTGCACAGCTTTTCATAACTCTCGGCATCGAATAACTTTTTCCATTTTTGGTTTCTCAAGATCAGACGTCTCCAGGAAATTTTCAGAGATTGGATGAATGGTATTAGATTGACCATTCTCAGCCCTCCAGATTTGTAATCTCTTGTTATCACCGTCCTTTTTATTCTGTCTGGGCCGTCGTTCCATGAAAACTTGTAGAGTAGGGAGTTGATATCTTTTATTACATTGTCCGGTGGGTTAGGCAAGGCAAGAAAAAGGTGTATCAGCTTAGATAAGGCAAGAGATTTGATAATAGTAATTTTCCCCAGCAGTGTCAGGATTCGTAGTCTCCATTTTTGTAATTCTCTCTTTAGATCCTTTACTTTAGCTAAATAATTGATTTTCCAGATATCATGGAATTTTACCGTGGAAAAATTAATACCCAGTATAGTAAAGTCGTTTACCCAGTCAAGCTTTGTATCACAGCATAACCTTATGTCCGTGCCAGATAACGAACCTATCCAAACTGCCTTTGTTTTCTCAACATTAATTTTAAGACCGGAGTGTTCATAAAAGACTTTAAGGCAATTTAGAGCTTCCCTCAGGGATTTTTCTGAACCATCAAGGATTAGCTGAGTATCATCAGCATATTGACTGATCTTGAACTCTGTACCTCCAATACTTATCCCTTTTATATCTTGATTGTTTCTAATCATGCTGCCGAGAAAAATATAAGGGGAAATAGGATCTCCTTGACTGCAACCTCGGTGTAGGGCAAAGAATGGCGAAAGGTTGCCGTTCTGTATGATATATGTACTTACGTTGGTAAAAAACAATTTTACCCATTTTTGAAAATATTTGCCAAAGTTGAAAGTTTTTAAGATTTCGTTAATGAAGTCCCAGGATACCGAGTCAAATGCCTTTTCAAAATCAATAGATAATAGTAAACCAGATATTTCCCTATCTTTTGTTTCAAACAATAATTCATATATTATACGTATATTTTCTCCAATATATCTGCCCGAGATAAACCCCTTCTGATCTTCGTGGACAATGTAGTCAAGAACCGTCTTTAGTCTATTCGCTACACAGGCACTAGCTATCTTATAGCTAACATTCAATAAGGTAATTGGGCGCCAAGTTTTTAGGTAATTTCTAGCTTTATCTGGTTTAGGCAGACAAGTTATCACACCTTGTTTCTGAGTAATAGATAATTCCCCATTTTGAAATCCCGTGTTTATTGATCTTAAAAGAAAATTGCCCAACTTCTTCCAAAATACTTTGTAAAATTCAGTCGGGAACCCATCTAACCCAGGACTTTTGTCGTTTTTCATATTTTTCAAGGCGTTGCACAATTCATTGTATGTAATTAATCCTTCTAAATTATTTGATTGCATATCACTTAACCTGTTTAACTAGACATTTTCTAGGAAATCAGCAATATGCGTATGTGACTCGACTCGTTT